>JAKJHU010001518.1:0-72007 GCA_022316685.1 Progne subis subis | reverse complement strand
GAAAAAATTTGAGACTTTATGGGAAATATATGCAGGGCCATTATCTGCCTTAATCTGTTGAGAAATTCCTAATGTGGGAAAGGCAGTAGTGAAATGACAGCAAGTGCCCTTTGCTGTTTTTCCTGTGTGGGTTGAGGCAAACAGAGCACCTGAAAAGGTATCAATAGAAGCATGAACAAATTTCAAACAGCCAAATTCAGGAAAGTGTGTCACATCTGTTTGCCAAATTTGTAGGGTATGTAGACCTCTCGGGTTGACCCCTGGGTTCACATTAGGAAGAGAGCAACGCTGACAATCAGGACATGTAGCAATAATACTAGAAGCTTGTGCTGGAGTGAGCTCAAAAAGTCTTACTACAGCCCCAGCATTCTGGTGAAAAAATGAGTGACTCACTCTAGTCTGTTCTACTTTGTTTGGTAAAACATGTTGCACCAGTTGGGTTAACAAGTCTGCCTGGGCATTGCCTTCTGTAAGAAATCTGAGCAGATTGGAATGCAACCTTATATGCATCACAAAGTAAGAATCAGTCCTTTGATCTAAAAAAAACTAGTAGTTTCAACCAGTAAAAAATAATATAATTTTTAACTTGTTTTAAGACAGAGGCTCCTGCTCTAGACACAATTCCTGTGACAGAGGCAGAGTCAGTGATTAAATTAATAGGTGTACTGAATTTCTGAAACACTGACCACAGCAGCTAATTCTACAATCTGTGGAGACCCTTCGACAACAGCAATATCAGATTGCCAGGCTCTGGTTTCAGAATCCCTCCATACAATCACTGATTTGTGGGTTTTCCCAGAACCATCTGTGAATATTGTCATAGCTTGCAAAGCAATCTCACTTCTCTTTGACTTCATGAGCAAATTAAGAGAACATCTTAACATTTTGTGCTTAGGCAGATGGATAGATATCTGCCCTGGGTAATCTGCTAAAGCAATTTGCAATTTTTCAGATTTCTGTAGCAACCAGTTCAAATAGAGCATTGTAAGAGGTAAATAAATACAATCAAAATCTTTCCCAGCCAAGGAGGTCAGTCTTTGACAAGCTTTGACAATTAACATGGCCATAAGCTCATCTTGTATGGAAATAGTCTTGGGCATAATATTAGGCAAAATGACCCATTAGATAATTAACAGAGGGTCTGTTTTTTCTCAGTCCCCACTGAAATATCAAGGCATGTGGCTGCCTGTCTGTCCTAGGTTACAATGTAAGATGTGCACAAAGTATGTATTCTATCACCATCTACATGAGCTGTTGAAACTAGGTGAGGCAGTGTTTCCCTTGCCCCCTCCCTCCAGACTATATTCTGTTAATGGGCCCATCAATGCCTTGCGGGATGACTCATAGGTAACTCCCTCCAGGAGCCATCTCTGTTTAATGAGCAATCAAGGACCCACTGTATGACTCATAGAATGATATCAGCCCATTGTGAAATGCTCCGCCCAGGGGGAGAAGCCAAGCATTCTCACCTGGATATAAACTGGGATTTGGGACAGCACAGGCAGTCTTACCCCATTGGATTCCTAGAGGACAAGTGTTGGAGTCCAGGGCATTCCTTTGGTTGCCCTGGAGGGTCAGAGACCTGGGCAGGGGGGTCTGGGACCACAGCCCAGAGCTCAGAGAGACACTGGATTTGATTTCAGTCCATGGGAGAGGCTTCTTGCACTGCAGGAAGCATTGCAGGCCACAAGAGTGTGAAAGATTGTAGTTTAGTATATCACAGGGTGAGAAAACAGTGGTTTTGGATTTCTTGTATTGAAGTGAATGGAGACAAGATAGAGAATTTAGGGCGTTGCCTCCTTCTTCTTCTTTCTTCTTCCCTCACTCCATTTCTACAGTGACGTTGGCACAAAGTAGTTTGTGAGGATTGGATCAAAGTAAAGATGACCTTTTTAGTAATAGTGATAGACATTGGTAATAAATAGTAAATATCGAATACGTAGCAATTAGTATAAAAGATAAGGACAGCCCTGGGACGGGGAAGTCACCAGATGTCCGAGCCACGGCAAACATCCTGCAGGACACTGAGAAAATTGTAAGATAAGAACTAATAAACACGAAGCATGCAACCTTGAAGACTCCGTCTTTTCCTGTGTTTGGCTCAGAGCTTTGCAGAGGGCAAAAAAGACTCTAAAGCCACCTGAATGCGGGGAATTTAAGCTCCAGCAAGCAGCCCCTGAACAACTGGCGTCCCTGGGTGGGCACAGAAACCACTGCCGTCTCTGAGCGAGCAGAAACACCTGGTGTCTCTAGTCAGGCAGCCACAGACGTCTCTGGATGTGCAACATCTGGCAATCCTGAACAAGCAAAACAAAAACCTCTGCAGCAACAACAAAGCTCTCGGAAGATCAAAGCCAAACAAACACCATCAGAAAAGAAACACCATCTGGCCAAGAAGAAGAAGAACACCTCGTTTTCGGTTCGTCCCAGACGATGGTTTTCCAAGGGGCCTTAGAACCCGTCACCCTGAGATCTGCAGGCAGTAATCAGGACAGACCCTGAGGCAGACTGGACACAGCTGCAGCAAGCCTTTTGGCTTTTGGCAAGACAGTGAGATTTAGAACACACACCATAAGATCAAACATTTCACAAGAAAAGATTTCTAGACAGAAAAAAGACAAGATAGCTGTGAGGTTTGTACCCGCAGCAGGGAGAATTAAGTTAGAAGTTATAACAGAAAATAGCAGTGAAAATCCCGAGATTCGAAAGCTGCCAACGTGCAGCAAAAAGCAAGATAGCAGAGCTTTATCTGTAGGGCAGGGAGTGCCAAAATACAGAAGAATGCTATCTTCAAAGTCAATAGCTCCTCCGGGGGATAGAGGAGGGGGGAACTCTCATGCATTTCAAGATTCATCAGGAAGCTTGTCAGAAACCCCAAAATTAATTCCAAGAAAAAGGAAGCTTTTAATTCACCCAAAAGAACAAAAGAAATTGGACATGCTCTTGTTTCAAGCAGTTCCAGAGCTCACCCCACATTCTTCCCGAGAGAGGGGAGGGAAGACTCTCTTTAACCCCCCAAAGTCACAGCGGGACATCATTTTGCGGCTCCTTTCCCTCTCTGTGGAGGAACGGAGCGCGGGGGGGGAAGGCAGAGTGGGCGAGACGCCGGGGAAGCGGCGTGTGCAGGAAGCCGGTCCTAACCCATCTCGTCAGAGCGCGTCGGGGCGCTGGGGTGTGCAGTTAGAGGACGCGTCGGGCGGGATAGAGGCGGATCGCGGGAGTCAGTTTGCAGAACAGCGGGGAGGCGAGGCTGCGCAGGGGACCGAATCGTGTCGGAGCGCGGTGGGGCGCTGCAGGATGCGGTGGGAAAAGGCATGGGGAGGAACAGGCGCAGATCGCGGGGGGTGTGAGACAGCGAAAAACAGAGCTGGAGCGGGCAGAGACCCGAGAACCGAGCAGGCGGCTTGGCGCACGCTGATGACGCAAGCTAAGGGACACATAGCTCAAAACACATTCGCGTCGCGGAGCGCCGGGAGAGGGATGAAAAAACCAGAAGTACCGAGTCGAGAACTACAAGACCCAGAAAGCCATGCGGCATGTTCCAACGCAGGCACGGCAGAGGCAGGGAAAAGTCTAAAGCGCAATTTTGTTCAGAGGGGGGCAGATTCAAATGACGAAGCAGGGAGGACGAGTTCTGAGTGTGAGAGGGGGCGGGATATCCCGCCGGAGACCGCCAGGCCAGAGCAGGCAAAGGCGGGACAAGCAGAGATGGAGCAAGCAAGGACGGGGCATGGCCGAGGCGGAGAGAGCCTCAAAGGTACCACCCCCAGGTGGCTGACGCCGCGGGGCCAGGCTCCGCCCACCGGCAGTTTGCCAGTTCCTGAATCGGTTGCTTGTGAGGATTCAGAAACAGCTGCCGAGATGTCACGGACGGGGGCGCGTCCAAAAATATCTCAGATTTTACAGGTGTTTCCAAGGAAAGAAGCTGCAGAAAAATTTGAGGATGCTCAGCAAACTCTGGTTCCTGTTCAGCAGGAGAAAGAAAAAGAAACAGGACCACATAACTTGCAGCTTCCAAAACATCCTGGAGAGGATGGAGCAGCAGCAAAGCCACAAACAAAGGAGACAAATTCAGAGGCAGACACCGCACAGGCTTCTGCCAAGCCAGAATTCCGTCCAACAGACTGGACAGACACAAAGAAATGTTCAATCGGTGCAAAGGGCATGGGTATGTCAGTGATTTTTAGTACACAGAATGTAAACCCCAGATGGGAGAGTTTGGATCGTGAAGTTGTCAGGAATCTGATGAATCTCTTGAAAGGGGATTGTTTTGTAACATCATTTCCATTCTTTCTTGCAGTGTTGGGAGAAAAAATACCATTGTATGGGTTGATTTTTCAGTGGGATTCATCACAGAAAGACCCATTGTTGATTTTAAAGTGGAATTTTTTATCTTACAGGTTTCCGAGGATGATCCTCACAAGTCTGGAAATGATAGCTCAGATCATCATCAAAACTAAGACCAGGCTGCAAACAATGGCAGGCAAAGATTTTACAACAATTTACCTGCCTTTGAAAAAAGAATATTTTGATTGGGCATTGCAGAAATCAGAGAACTTGCGGATTGCATTGTTAGATTACTCTGGTGTTTGTACTATTCATTTCCCAAGTCACAGGTTGTTGAAGGCAAAAATAAGTTTCAGGGAAAAGCCAAAGGATGACATCAAGGGAGAGTGGAAATCAGATATAAGAATGCTACAAGGGTCACCACAAATAGTGGAATTAGCAGCAGGGGTCAGAGCTTTTAAGCTGTTTCAGCAACCTTTTGGTTTGATCACAAGTGGTGTAGTTGGGAAACTTGGAGATTCACTTTTGAGAAGGGTTGACAATGAAAATTTGTATTCATATTTGCTGTGCATGAGGACATTGTTGCAAAACAGAAAACATAAATACTTTATCTCTGATGTGAAGGCACATTCATCCAACCTGGGATTTTTGGCAGAAGGCAGTGCACATGCAGACAAATTGACCATGACAATTTTAAGAACTTTACCAAACATTTTTGAACAGGCAAAATCAAATCATGCATTCTTTCATCAGAATGCTCAAGCACTAATGAGAAGTTTTCACATTTCCAAAAGTCAGGCAAAGGAAATCATTAGTGCTTGTCCTAATTGTAAGCTTGTGCAGTCTCCTGCATCCATGGGAGCGGTCAATCCAAGAGCGAAACTGAAGGAAAATCCTTTGGTTCTGATCAGAAACCCAGAAACAGGGCAAATTGAAAAACCATTCAAATTAATAACTTGAGGCAAGAGATTTGCTTGTGTCTTCACATCAGTTAGACTGGCAGCAAAGCATGTGAAACCGTACCGAGTCCAGATGAAAGCAGAGACAGACCACAAGACTGAAGGAAGAGAAGTAGGCACGCAGATGAGAGTCGGTGTCAAGACAGCAGACATCCCTTCATTCTACATGCAAAAGAGACTCTAGGACTTGAGTTTTCTTTGTGGCTTGGGTGGTGTTGCATTTTTAGGGATTCCCATGGGAAAAAAAGTCATTGAAAATGAAAGAACTATCCTTGTGCCTCATTCTCTCCTTGGTTGCCTTGAGCAGTGCGGCAGTTTTGCCCGTGGCTCAACCAAAAGAGAATGTTTGGGAAACTCTAGCCAATGCATCAGGTTTGGATACCATCTGCCTGACACACTCAAAGCCAGGGGAAACCTTTTTCAACATGTTTAGTGGAGTTGCCAGTGAGCAAATGGCTGATTCCAGAAAACATCCCTCCAGTGATTTCAAAGTCCATTGTAAATCCAGTGGACCAATGGGATGTTTGGGTGAAATTCCTTCCTGTGGCTCCTTTTGAACCCCAGGAACTGGAAATTCTTGGATCGGTCCAAAAGCAATTCTGTGTGAAATTCGGCCTTTCTAGAGTGGCAGAAAATTAAGTTATAGACATCACTCCAAACCTCAATTTTTGCAGAAATTCATTGTTTTGGTGTAATTACACTAAGATGCTGGAAAAACCATCCAATCATTTCCCAGTTCAGTTGCTGAGGGGAAATTTTTTCATTTGTGGGGACAGGATTTGGCCCGCAATTCCTGCAAATGCCACAGGTGGTCCACGCAGCAGTGGAATGCATTCATTGCTAACACCCAACATGACACTGATGAGAGAACAAAAACATAGAAAGAAAAAATCAGTTCAGAAGCAGCCTTGACACAATTAGATCGAGTGAGTTGTTAGCTGAACAAACATGCCTGATCCATCTCTCTTGCACTGAGTGACATGTTGGTAGACATTGACAGTGTAAGATGAGCAAGTCTCAAAAACAGGGCAGCGACTGATGATCTATTGCTGACCCACGGGCATGAGTGTGAGAAATTTGAGGGAATGTGCTGCATGAATTTGTCAGATCATTCCAAATCCATTCATGAGAACATCAGGCAGTTGCAGGAGAGTGTGAACAAACTTGGAGAGGTGATTAGGTCATGGATGGATAGTTTGTTCAATTTGTTTGAACTTTCACTATTGTGGAAGGAAATTTTGGAGATAGTTACATATATTTTAGTATAGCTTGTAATCCTCATGATTTTGCCGTGTTTGTTTCAAAGTATACGGCAAACCATGGACAGAATGGCCAAGGAAGTGTTTTTGGTTCAAACAGGAGGGGGAGATGTTGGAGTCCAGGGCATTCCTTTGGTTGCCCTGGAGGGTCAGAGACCTGGGCAGGGGGGTTTGGGACCACAGCCCAGAGCTCAGAGAGACATTGGATTTGATTTCAGTCCATGGGAGAGGCTTCTTGCACTGCAGGAAGCACTGCAGGCCACAAGAGTGTGAAAGATTGTAGTTTAGTATATCACAGGGGGAGAAAAATAGTGATTTTGGGTTTCTTGTATTGAAGTGAATGGGGACAAGATGGAGAATTTGGGGCGTTGCCTCCTTCTTCTTCTTTCTTCTTCCCTCACTCCATTTCTACAGTGACGTTGGCACAAAGTAGTTTGTGAGGATTGGATCAAAGTAAAGATGACCTTTTTAGTAATAGTGATAGACATTGGTAATAAATAGTAAATATCGAATACGTAGCAATTAGTATAAAAGATAAGGACAGCCCTGGGACGGGGGGAAGTCACCAGATGTCCGAGCCGCGGCAAACATCTTGCAGGACACTGAGAAAATTGTAAGATAAGAACTAATAAACACGAAGCATGCAACCTTGAAGACTCCGTCTTTTCCTGTGTTTGGCTCAGAGCTTTGCAGAGGGCAAAAAAGACTCTAAAGCCACCTGAATGCGGGGAATTTAAGCTCCAGCAAGCAGCCCCTCAACAGACAAGAGCTATCAGACTTTTATACAGGATCACTGCTTCAACAAGACCACTTCATCTGGACTGCTACCACCACCCTAACTAACAAGGTGTCAGGTTGTATTCTGACTCTGTCAGTGATCTTTTGCACTATTGCATTTATTTTATTTTATTTTACTTTACTTTTAAATTTAATTTATTTTAGTTTTTATTTTAGTTTTTATTTTATTTTATTTTATTTCCTCCTATTAAATTGTTTCTTCTGACTTGGAGTCTCTCACTGGTTTTACTTTCAAGCCAGCACACTGTCAGGGTTTAAATTGATTAACCATAGTGGTAACTCTGGAGCCCAGCAAGCTGATTGCCTCTGTGAGATAGCATCAGCTCCTCTTTGAAGTGCAGCTTGGGCCTTTGTCTTTAAATGCCTAGGTAATGAGATGTTTTTCCCCTTTAATAGGCAAAAAAAATGGCTCCAAATCTTCATTTGAGATTCTGAACAAGGGATGAATCCAATTTATGGTCCCTAGCAATTTTTGTGCATCATGCAGAGTTTTGATTTCAGTTAAAAATTGCAATGGTTGTGCCGAAATAGAGTGCATTCTTATGCACCAGTCCAGATATTTCCATGGGGATGTCCTTTGAACCTTTTCAGAAGCAGTGATCAGACCCGCTGATGTAACAGCCTGGCTGACAGCCTGCACTGCTTCTTCCATTCAAACCACAGTTTCTGCAGAGATAAGAATATCATCCATATAATGATACAATACAATACCACGCATACGTTCCTGGCTCAGAGTCTTGCAACATACCACTTGCAAATAGTGGGGCTGTTGCGCATGCCTTGGGGCAATACCGTCCAATGATATCGAATTAGTGGCGCCTGCATATTAATGCTTAGTACAGAAAAACTGAATTTTGGTGCATAGTCCTGGTTGGAGGGCTCCCTTTTCTTCCAATACTTTGTTTATTTTCCACAAGTCATGCAACAGCCTCCACCCTCCAGATTGCTTTCTGATCACAAACATATGTGAATTCCAAGGGCTATTAGATGGGACTATGTGTCCTTTTTCCAGCTGTTTCTATACAAGTTCTTGCAATACACGCATTTTGTCTAATGATAGGGGCCACTGGTCCACCCACACAGGGTCAGAGGTTTTCCAAGTCAGTTTGGGGGTATCACACATCCCAATGACTCCTATGCAAAAGTTTGAATGCATAAAAATTCCCCACTGTGTCAACCCATCCCTCCCCCACAAAGCCAGGGGGAATGATAGCACAAAAGGTTTTAACCTTGGCAATTTGTCCCTCAGGTCCTGTAATTTGCACCAAGTGTTGGCTCTGCAGGCCTTGGCTACACCCACCCATGCCTGAGAGTACCTGAGGCACAATCGTTAATGGCCAATCACTGGGCCATTGGCTTTTTGAGATAACAGTCAGCAGTATCAATGAGTCCTGTTAAGACAATGTCTTTGCCTTCCAGAGTCACTGCATTGGCATGTGGGATGCTGAGATATATGTTGTGCCCAAAAGATCTGCGGGATGTGGGACCAAACCCGCCTCCCCTCTGTTCAGCTATCAGAGGTGCAGATAGGGGTACTGCCAAGAAAGGTATGAGTTTGGGCTACATTGTTCCCAGCTGGGACTGTTACATTTTATATTTTTTTTCCCAGAGTCAGGATTAAATGCACGAAACGGTATTTCTTGTTTGGACTCAAATGCTTATTAATTCTTATCTATATTACAGTCTCACAAACCATGAGTTCTACAGCACTTCTAGCTAACAAACTAAAAATGGAGCCGTATCTCTCTCTCTACAAGGTCTTCTAAGAATAAACTGTCCATTTAAGAAATTACACCTAAATTATTTTTACTTTTAACCCAATAACCAAACACTCATGGCCTGCAATGCAGACTTTTCTATCCAATTACAAAATACCACCTAGAACCATGAAGAAGAAGGTGAAAAAGAAGGACTAGCCTCCGGCCTAAAACCTCCATCTTACTTTATATATATATATATATATATATATATATATATATATATTACTATATTCTAAAACCTTAAATTCTAAGTTTTCCACCATGTGATATTACACACTTCTATTCAAACTACACACCCATAATCCCAGTTCTATCATTCAGTTTTGGAAGCCTTCTCTATGGCCTCAGGTCAAATGCAGTGTTTTCTTGGGGGTCAGTGCCTGTCAGCACAGAAAGTCTAAAATTCTCACTGACCAGGGTTCCAACATGGGACCACATAGGGCGGCTGGGGAGTCCAAGCTGTGATCTTTATTTCCTCAACTGAGTCAGTCAGTAGCCCCAGACAGAACAAACAAACGCATCAAAGAGATGCATGATCAACCTAAAAGCAATGCATGCATACAGTGACCCGGTGGTCCAAAAACTACTGTGCGGAGCAAATGAACAGATGAATTAAGTAATGTTACTGTGCTGGAGATTGCCAAGTCCATTGCAGCGCTGCCTGGGGTGGTTGCAACATAGGTCAGTGACAGTAGTCCAGCAAGGAGGTAGGGCTGCTTGAAAGCTGACAGTTGCTCCTGGTTTCTGTGTCAGCTGCTGCGTCAACTGTGAGATTTGTGTCTTCGTGCATCACTGTCCAGCACTGCGAGATGAGTTTCCCTGTAAAGGCTGGCCATTCGGGTGAAACTTAGAGTGGCATAGATTAGCGAAGTGAAGGCCTTTCCAACAGCAAGTGCATATACCTGGGTGTCCTAGGGTGACTTTATGATGCTTGCATCCCCAATTGTCTGTTCTGTTTGTGCTTTATATTGAGTTCTGTGCCTTTAAGACTGGTTCTAAGAGCAAGAAGAAGCACAGAGTTTGTTTTGAGAAAACTGCCTGACTCCTCCACATTCTTCTCCGGACGGGGTGTTCAGCGGAGGCTTGGAGAGACTGCAGGACAGAGATCTTTTTTGCTTTTAGTTAGTTTCAGCTAGCTAGGGCAGAGAAGTTCCCTGGACTGTTTTTTTTTTTTCTTTTTTCTTGGAACTGTTTAAACCTCCTCTGGACTGAAAATAACCCGGGGGAGCACTGGGGGCTTGCACCTGCGGCCCAACAGGGCCTGAGCCTCGGCATTTTCCAGCAGTGCTGGAGGGACTGGGAATGATAAAAGACTGAGAGAGAGCCAAGCTACATCCATGGCAAGAGCTTTCTCAATTTGCCATCTCACTCCAGAACGAGAGGTTTTATTGTTTCATATTATTCATTCTCGGTACTTGTGGGCACTTTGTTAAGTAAAATATTTTTTTCCACTTTTCTCCAAGGAAGTTCTTTCTCGGACCAGTTAAGAGGAAGGGCCATTTGGGTTTGCCCCCCAGAGGGACCCCATTCAGGGGTTTTCTCCCAAATTTGCTCTAAACCAGGACACCGGGGGTTTGGGTTTTTGTATCTGGTTTTTTCCCCGCTCCGGGCCGGAGAGGACCTCTGGCTAGCTCGGTCAACACAGATACAGATGTATCCAGTTCGTTTCGGCTTCTCGGCTTAGCAGCTAGACACCGTATGTCGAGACAGTCAACAGCAGCAGAAGAGAAAAGGCTGGCTCTCAGCTTAGCAGGTTAAAAGATGTTTATTAGCTCCAGAGTTGAGAAGCAGAGAGCTCCAAGCTCAGAGGCGAGAGCTCAGAGGCTGGGAGCTGAGCAGCTGAGAGCGAGGTGCAGCTGAGCGAGGAGCTGCTCGGAGAGCTGCTGGGAGAGAGTTTCAATCTCCCTCCTCTACCTTATAAGCGGGGGAGGGGTTCCAGGGAGGATACAACAAGACAGCAAATCAGGGGATTCAGGGGGTAACAAGGTGTGCCCACCCCCAAGCCTCGGACCAACCACCTCCAGAGGAAAAGAATTCCCCCAGGCTACCTATCTACCCGAAGCCCTCTCCCTGAGGTTTCGCAATCTGGGAGGGACCCCTGGAGTGATAGACAGGCTGCCCCAGAGTGAGGGGGGGCAGAGGGGATGTTACATGCCATGTGAGGGGTGGGATAATTGACACAAAACACCTTATTATACAGACGACACAAAAGGGATACAAAATTTGGGGATACAGTGAAATGAACCATAACATAAACTTCTTACAAAAACCTAATAAAACAGTTCTGCACCACCACAGGTTTTTGCACTTTTTGGTGCTCTTTTAATGTGCCCAGATTCCCCACAGCCAAAACAAACCAACTGCTTTCTGGGGATTAACTTCAGGGCAGCAAAAGCATCAGCTATGCCTTGCCCCACAACCTGATAGATGATTGCTGTAGTATGTTGTAATGTCCCCAAACGATTGCAGGCTTCTATAATTTGAAGCAATGTGAGCTCAGGTTCAGGGGACAAGAATTTCAAGAGGCCCTTACAGTCCTCAGTAGCATTTTCTATGGCCAATTTGAAGAGTACAACCTCCCTTGCTTGATAATTATCAATTTGTCTCTCCAGTGTTTGTTTTAATCTGTCCACAAACTGCATATAGGGCTCCTGTGGACTTTGATATTTATGAAGGACTGTTGCAGGCTTTTGGCATGAGGAACCTTAAGAAATGACAAATGAGTTGCCTCTGTGATCCCCTCTATGGCTTCTCTCAGTAAGGCAGCTTGCACCCTCTCCTCCACTAGGTGGTCAATAGTTAAGGCAGCCAGGGCTTTGTTTGCCTGCCCAGCATATGTTGCAATTAAACTCTCCAGTCTTTTTATCCATTGCACCATTAATATTGCCTATTGCATTGGTGTGAGCAAAAGATTTTCCAAAAACTTAATGTCAGGAGGAGTCATGAGGTGAGTAGTAAAAGTTGCTCTTAATAAACTACTGAAGTAAGGGGACCCCAGACCATATTCCGCCATGGTACAGTGCAGTTCCTTAATTTCTGAGTGGCCTAAGGGCTCCCATTGTGGATTATCCCCCTCGGGCTGAGTTGCACAGAGGCCAAAAAGATTTCTGCCGCAGTGTCAAAGTCTCTGTCCTTAAGGGCTTTCTTTTTTATCTGTAACCAGTTATTATGGATATCCGAAGGGAGTAAGTCCGGATCTTTTTTGAGGCCAGGGTTGAAAGAGTCTGCTTCCCTTTCACTGCTAGAGTCAGTATCCACCGCATAAGTGATAAGTGTCTGGTGGCTCTGGGATCGCTGACGGTATAGCAGTGGGACTGGAGGTGGTGACCGGGCTCTATCCCTGGCACTCATCAGGGAGGGTGTGTGAACAGGAGATGGGGAGCGGGACCTGGGCAAGTTCAAGTCCAGCACAGTTGCCAGGGCCATCTCAGTGGCAGCCTCGCAGGCTGCCTTGCTCCCTCCCTCCTTTTTGATCATGTCCATGACCTCCCTCCAAGCAGGAAGCATTCATAACTCTAGCTCATGGCCAGGCAGTGTAGCCAGGTCATAGAGCTTTACGCCGACCTTGTCCCAGAAGCAGAGGGTAAATATAGAAGAAGGGGTGGCATTGGGAAGCATGCATGACACCCATCGTAAAAGTGATTTAAGGTTGTGCTTTAGGATGGGGGAGCCATGCTTGCTCAGAAGGGCGAGCATGGTTTCATAGGCGTCTCTCTTGTTGGACATGTTCTGTCCCATAGTTCAGTTCCCCCGGCTCACCTGTCACATCGCAGCAGACAGGTGATTGTGGGCCCAAACTTCTCACCATCACAATCAGTTCCAGGGGCTCACCAGCTGCCGTCAGGTAGCTGGTTGTATCTGGTTTTTGCCCCACTCCGTGCGGGAGAGGACCTCTGGCTAGCTCGGTCAACACAGATACAGATGTATCCAGTTCGTTTCGGCTTCTCGGCTTAGCAGCTGGACCCCGTATGTTGAGACAGTCAACAGCAGCAGAAGAGAAAAGGCTGGCTCTCAGCTTAGCAGGTTAAAAGATGTTTATTAGCTCCAGAGTTGAGAAGCAGAGAGCTCAGAGGCTGAGAGCTGAGCAGCTGAGAGAGGAGCAGCTGAGCGAGGAGTTGCTGAGCGAGGAGTTGCTGAGCGAGGAGCTGCTCGGAGAGAGTTTGAATCTCCCTCCTCTACCTTATAAGCGGGGGAGGGGTTCCAGGGAGGATACAACAAGACAGCAAAACAGGGGATTCAGGGGGTAACAAGGTGTGCCCACCCCCAAGCCTCGGACCAACCACCTCCAGAGGAAAAGAATTCCCCCAGGCTACCTATCTACCCGAAGCCCTCTCCCTGAGGTTTCGCAATCTGGGAGGGACCCCTGGAGTGATAGACAGGCTGCCCCAGAGTGAGGGGGGGCAGAGGGGATGTTACATGCCATGTGAGGGGTGGGATAATTGACACAAAACACCTTATTATACAGACGACACAAAAGG
This sequence comes from Progne subis subis, assembly GCA_022316685.1. NCBI lineage: Eukaryota > Metazoa > Chordata > Aves > Passeriformes > Hirundinidae > Progne > Progne subis. Next base: position 58,466 of record JAKJHU010001518.1, on the reverse strand, counting down.
GATACAAAATTGGGGATACAGTGAAATGAACCATAACATAAACTTCTTACAAAAACCTAATAAAACAGTTCTGCACCACCACAGCTGGTCCTTCTCCTTATGCGGAGCACCAATTATCGGCGATTGAGAGAGACGGGGAAGACTGACTGGTGATCAGAATCCAAATTTATTGTGGACTACATATGCTTATATACCATTCTAGGAAGGCTAGTAATTTTTTTTTACTACAATGATTGGGTTAATCATCAAATAAACAAACATACATTTTGCAACATCTCTTGCTTGCGGAAGTTGATTCAATAGTCTTTCCTGTCAGCCAGTCTTGATTCAATCTTCAGAGCTGTTTGTTCCTGCCAAGGCATTCTGATTAGCAGATCTCTTATGCTAATCAGGTCCAAAAGTACTCTGTTTTGTGTGCCCCAACATATATGCTCTAAAGAGAGCATTGGAAAGGAAACATATATACTGATTTGAAATATGCGTTTTGGGTAGTACACACTTTTGGAAAAATTTGGGAAGAAAGGGGGTTACTAAATTTTAAAGGAAGAGGGCTGATTCATGAGGGACTCATTCTAGAGGTTTTAGAAGCAATATAATTGCCCAAAGAAAATAGCTCTAGTACATGTTAGAGGACACCAAAAAGGAATGACCCCTGAAATAAGAAGGAATAATTTGGCAGATCAAGAGGCTAGAGATGCAGCAGAAAATGGTAGTGAAAAAGTTATGCTCATTTTGACTCCAAGCAAGGAAGAAGTGGAAATTCCAAAATTTAGTGAAGCAGAAGAGAAGGAGCTAAGTAAGATAGGGGGAGAGCGAGATCAATCTGGAAATGGAAACTCCCTGATGGGAGGCAGTTACTTAATAAGCTCCTTACTAGGAAAATATTAGAAGACATACATCAGAAGACTCATTGGGGTACTCAGGCTTTGTGTGATCACTTTTTAAGGAGTTATGGGTGCATTAGGATCTTTGGATTAGCAAAGCAAGTAACTGAGAGATGTATAACTTGCCAAAGGTTAAATAAAAAGGTTATGAGAAAAACAACACCAGGGGGTTGTGAGTTAGCCCTGTGACCCTTTCAAAGCATCCAAGTGGACGTAATGAACTTCCTCAAGTGCAGAGATGGAAGTTTTTATTAGTAATAATAGACCATTTAACTCATTGGGCAGAAACTGTCCCAGCTGTCAGAGCTACAGCTAATGTGGTATGTAAAACCCTTTTGGAACAAATTATTCCCTGGTATGGAATGGTTAACAAGATAGACTCAGACAGAGAAATGCATTTTACATCAAGAGTCTTATAGCAAATAACTCAAGCCCTGGGAATAGAATGGGAATTACATACCCCGTGGCATCCACAGAGTTCAGGCTGGGTAGAGAGGGTGAACCAGACTCTAAAAAGGACCTTAACTAAACTGATGATTGAAACCCAGATGTCATGGGTAAAGCATTTACCTTTGGCCCTACTAAGGATCCAGACACAACCCAGATCAGACCTGGTAGCATCACCCTATGAAATGACGTTTGGGTTGCCTTTTTTGACCACCCAACATGAACCTGCTACTTTGAAGAAGGGGAAGTGAGTGTTAGAAAATATGTTACCACAATTGCACGAACTCTTGAAAATTTGGGGTTGAAAGGGATAATCCCTCAAATTTAAGATATCCAAAGTGTCCACCCAGAAGAATGGGTATTGGTTAAAACATGGAAAGAACAATCTTTAACTCCACAATGTGATGTGTCTCTCTCTCTCCCGGAGCCCCAGCTCCGTTTTTGCCTCAGCTAGCTTGAGAGAGAAACCACAGCTGGAAGGATTTTTTCCTCAGGGCCTCAAAGATCCCAGAAGCTGCAAACCTTTTCCTTTAGAGAGAGCAGGCATCCATCGATGGCAAAGGGAAAGAGTCTGCCCCTTGTCTGGGGGGTATCACGGCTTTATTCAGTCTTTCTCCTGTGGTCCTGCCCCTGCAGGGTCAGGAGCTCAGTCCAGTCCCCGTCCCAAGAGCCCAGAGAGAGCGATCCACATGCTCCCCTTGTTTTTATCCAGGGGGAAGGGGCTAGAGGCAGGGACAAGCCACTACCCAATCAGGGATAAGGTGGGAGTGGAACAGAGGTAGATTACATTCCAGCGTGGAAGGATGGGTGGGGAAAAGGAGCAGGGACAAATCTCGTGATAATACATTTTCCATGGGAACAGGGTGGGACATAAGAAATCAATACAAAACCCAATATAAAAATGAAATACAATATAAACCCAAATAATGCACAACAACAATGGGAAGATACTTTTGAGGCACTGCTGACAACTGAACCAGCGATTCAGACCAAGGAAAGAGGGTAGATCCATGCCAGCAGAATCAAAGGACGCATGGAAGAACCTAAGGAGTGGACTATAACATTGGCACCAGGTGATACAAAATTGACTCTTAAGCAGGAATCAGGTGGTAATGAACTGGGATGATGCAAATAATCTCCCAAGGATAACAGACAACTGGGAAGTAAGGAGAAGCTTATATGTGTGGTTTCAAGTACCCTCTGGAGAAACTCTAAGGAAACTCAGATATCCTCCCTGGGAAGAGATACTTCCTCTTCACACCAAAGAATCTGGTTTATATAGATCTCACACGCAGACAATATTGGCCATAGTTTGTGATTTGTATAAAAAAGAAAATCGCTTATATCCCGACCAAAGGGTGGAATTGCAGCCATCCTCCGTACCAATGCATATACCGTGCCTTATACACCCCAATACAGGATATGCTAGCTGGCTTAAATGTAAATATAGAAATTGTGAACGAAAATGGTACTGTATTTTTCATAAAAGACACTCGAGTTGTATGATATGTTGCAAGCATGTGCCACCAATTTTGAACAGACAGTGGCTATTAGATGCAGAAATAGTTAACTTAATTTGTGGTTGGGAATTAATGATAGCAATTGAGTGGGAAGTCCCTGAGAACCAATGGGAATCTACAGTATTCAAATGTAAGCAGAGGTTTACCTGGAAATTTGATAAGAGAAAATTACTTGCTTTGTGGATGGGGACTACTAGTGTCTGTTGACTAGTGAAAAAAACTCCAATACCGAAGTGCCAAAAAGCAATTTACTTGGAAAGGGAACAATAGGGAAATAGAGGGCAAGACTGGGTTGAACGCTGTACTCACCACCGAGATCATATACACCTGCTATGGGTAGCAACCCCATAGGCAACAGAGGTTCGGTATAAGTCACACCAGACTTCTGTTACTCCTTTTTTATCTCTTCCCTTTTGGGATTCAAGCAAATCTGTGTCACAAATGCTACCAATCGCTTTACTCGGGAAAAACCTGAGGTTCTTTTTTTATTACCCGCACCCATGTCAACAGTTACTGTTATGACCCATCCAAATTAGATACCTGTATGTCGCAGTCAGTGGTGATAGAGAGATAACACAACATCCTGAGATACATGCAGCAGAGTGTGTCTTTAATGGCGTGCACAGCTCTTATATAGGCTATTCAAAAGACTCAATTTTTGAGCCTGAATGGCTATGATTGGTTACCACCCAGCTCACTGGCCAATAGCTACCTGCTTACGTTCGTCATCAGGGATTGGCTGGCATCTGCTCTCTATAGCCAAACCCCTCCTCCTCTGATGAGGCATACAGTCCAGCTGTATGCCATCATAGTTCCCCCTTTCCGTTTTTAAAATATAAAAGCCATGTTTATCTGAAACTATACTTCCCTCTAGCCACCCCCCGGCTCTCGCTAGCTCAGTTATTCAGGGGTTTTAGGGAAATATATTCCCAGAGAGACAGAATAAAGATTTCAAAAGAGTGGCTCTCACCCCCAGCTTCCGTCCAAGCTTTATTCTCGATGTGATGTTCCAGGAGGCCGAGAAGAGAGAGAGAGAACCAGGAAGAAACAGGGGTATATCTAGTTTTGGGCCAAGGAAAAATATTAGCCCTGAGCCAATAGGGTCAGGAGTAGGTATGATAGGGAAAAAGGGTTAAACTACATAGCACAGGCTTCAGGGGGACTCTGAGGGGAAAAACCATTCCTCAGAGGAACACAACATCTCCCCCTTTTTTGTTTAAGAACATTAGAAGAAGAACATTAGGTTACACGGAATGCGGGTTTTCCCACCAATTACAATTGGTGGGGGAGTCAACCTGCTTTAGGTTTGCCAACTCTATGTGGTTGACTTCTGAGGTAGAAGGTATGAGACTATTGATAGCCTTGAAAATCAAACAGCGTAGGATCCTGAACGCTATTGTTACAAGGAAAAGAACAACAAGAAATAACAAAATTGTTTTAACTAGAAGTCCACCACCCTGTAAGTCCCCAGCCTTTGAACAGTTCTTTGATCCAATCCTCAGATTCTTGCTTCACTTGTCCAATCAATCTGTTCATGCTTCAAAGGGCAGCATGGATGTTTGGAGCTTTCGAGTTCAAGTTTAGGCAACATAGTCCTTCAAATTCCTGACATTCATGTCCATGAAGTAACAAGAGATAATCTATAGCAGCACGGTTCTGGAGAGTGGCCTGTCTGGTAATTTCCTCGTCTTCTAGGAGAGAGCTGATGGCGGTGGACGTTAAATTTGCCTGTTTGACTACCCAGCACTCTAGATGGCCCAATTCACCTAGAGCTTTGGCTGCTGCGACCCACGGAAGGAACAGGGACACAGTGACTCTTTTTGACTTGGCCCAATGAAAAATTTCTGAATTACAATTTGGATCCAATTGGTCAGCACTCCTCTTTTGAATTTTGTTTGCTGATTTGTTTTTGTGAGTCCATTCACCAATTAAAGTTTGGTTGGGTGTCAATACGGACAACCGCCCTATGGTACATGGCCCTCCTAAAAGCTGAGACGGAATTCCTGCCCATGATGGAATTCCTACCATACAGGAGGACATAGGATTCTCTGTTGATGCAGTGGACAAACATATGTTTTCCTGCTGAAGTGTCTGTGCCAGGGTCACCCAGACATTTTGACGTGGCTGAGGGATGATCCATGCAGCTGCCAGACTGTTCAGCAACAACAAGATGACAACTTGTATGGGGTTCATCACAGGGTTGAGTGTGAGGTAGGCTTTCTCTAAAAAGAAAAACAAACATTTTTAAAACATCTTAAGTTTCTGTTTCTGCCGGAAGGAATCCACCTTTAGGAAGATTCTTTTTCCTCCATCTGGCAGCTTCTTCTTTTGGATGCAACGGCTACTTGCCTCTTATCCCCTTCTGCTGGAGCTGGATTTTTAGGGACAAAAGGTTTCACCCACTTCTGGGGAATCCACCGAGGGCCTGAGGGAGTGGCCACGCACGCATCACCACGACCCCAGGTCACGAGCTCATAGGGACCTTTGGTTTCCCAAGTTTCTGGATCCCTAATCATGACCGGTGGACACTGAGACAATTTGAACTGATTGCCACTGTTAAAATGGCGTACCACTGGTGGACTCATGTTTTCAAATGAGCAGTTCAGAAAATTGATGGTAAACATGGCTTTGCAGAGTTTCTCATGTGGAGACATCCACACAGTATTAATACTCTGTCTAGCCAGGACCTGTTTGAGCATCTGATGTGCTCGCTCAACCACAGCTTGACCTGTGGGGGAGTGAGGGATGCCAGTTTTATGTTCCACTCCCCACTGCTGGACAAACTCCAGGAACTCCTTGGACGTGTACGCTGGGCTGTTATCAGTTTTGATTTCTTTTGGAATCCCCAACACTGAAAAAGCTTGCACTAGGTGTTTCTTGGCATGTTCAGTCTTTTCCCCTGCATTTGCAGAGGCATACACTGCGCCTGAATGTGTGTCAACGCTTACATGAACATATTTGAGGCATCCAAAACTAGGAATGTGCGTTGTTACCCTGGTTTTTCTGAGTTTTTTACAGCCTTTTGAATTTTCATAGAAATGGAGTCAGATCTTTAGTTACTGTACAATATTAAGAGCAGTTTCTACCTTTTTCCCACAGATGTAACATAAACAAATCCTTTGTTTTTCATTCTCTGTCCTTTGTTTGCATATTTCTAACCTGAAAACAATTGTAACTGACAGTTGGTCTAGCCACTGAGGCTGAGGGGTGTTTAACCCCAGAAGCCAATCTTTAGCCAGACCCACAAATGTATAAAAAGTAAGAAATAAACAAAGAGGTCTCTCTCCGACTGGACTCAGCTTTGAGCTGGCACGGAGGAACCTCTTGGCCCTGCGAAATTTCTCGTCTACGTGTGATTGCTTTGCCTATCACGGTAATAAGTGGTGACCCCTGCGTGTGGAAGAACCAATCTGGTGAGGTTTTCCTTCCCCTTTTTCCCTGTTTTGTACTTGCCATGCAGGACGCGGTGGTATTGGAGCTTTGGGGAGACCTCTTGGAGCGGAAACACGCTCAGGTCTCCCAGGAGGGGCTCCAGCATCTATTCGCGTGGGGCAGACAGCGTGAGTTCTTTCCCACGCCAAATGCTGTGCTCAGTCAGCAGGCGTGGCTCCTCCTGGGGGAATGTCTGATGGACATCCTCGAAATAGAATATGATGAAGAAATTGCAGATTTGTTGCTGCAGTGGAAGTTATTTGAGAGGGCTGTGTGGGAGCTGACCCCCCCAGCTCGCAGGCTACCAGCCCCATTTCAAAGCAGGACGGGGGGCTGGAGGGGGGCGGGGTCATTATATCAGACCCAGAGATATTGTCTGAGTACGAGCTTCAGCTCCTTTGTGAGACGGAATCTCCCCCTCCCTCTCCGGTTCCTGCACCGGGTGAATCTTCCCCTTCAGGCTCCGGTGATGATCTCGGACAGCGGGGGGGTGGGACCCCACCGAGCCCGGGGCCGGTCCCGCCTGTCCCCGTGCCGCGGAGCCGCCGGAGTGGGGCGGGGCCGCCTTCTCTCCATGCCTTTCTGGCATTGGTGGGGAGGGGCGGACCGGGGATGCGGCCTCCACTTTCTTTTGGCCGAGAGTCGGTCACTGTGCACTGTCAGTTCTGCCACACGACCGTCACTTATCCGATGGAGTTGGGTGAAGCGGTGTTCCCCGCCCTGCCACCCGGGCTGGGGCTGGAGGGGGGTGCGTTGGCCGCTTCTGCCCCCGCGTCGCCTGCCGAAGCGGTGCGGGGACGCTGTCGGAGGCAGGGTCCCGGTCAGTCCTTCGATGGATGCCGCCCCTATGGGCAGGCTGACAGCTCCGCCCCGCTCGGGGGTGGTGGTGCCTGCAGATTTTCGCCTCCCCCACGGGAGCCCTTCTCGGGGGAGTTCTGGACACTCTGCCTCCCGCGCCAGCCCCATGGGCTGCGGGTGGTGCTCACGGGGCAGGGAGAGACTCTGATGTGGCCAGTTCTAATGAGCTGCCGGCGGGGACCGACGCGACCCCGCCAGTGATGGAGGCGCAGTCGCCGTCTCCGCCTGAATGCAGCCCAAGCTCTCCAGCTGCGCCGGGATGTGTGTCCGCCACGGAGCCGTCTGACCGGTCTCCAGCGGCCGGCGCGGGCTCCAGCCCCGCTGAGGATGCGATGGGCCCGAGACCAGCTGCTGGTCCGGCCCCGCCTCCGCCTCCCACTGCAAGAGCTACGGCGGCTGTGGGCGCCGAGGTGGTTAAGTTCAGTGTGAGTGGGGACACGGCCGGAATGCGGCCAGGTTTTGACAAGAGCAAAGGTTCCCGCGCCGTTGGCTCTTCGTCCACAGCCTGGACACTACCCCCCTGTCAGGTAACCTACGCCCGAAAGACCGTGGGCGGTTCTGGGGGGAAGTGAAAGCTAAGGTTGAAGGACTGAACAATGGTGCTGATGCTGGTGCTGGACCTGTGGAGTCTGGTGTTCAGCCAGTCCCCAGCCGAGTGCCTGCCTCTGACCCTGTGGGTCCCACAGGCCAGGATAAGGCAGGTGCTGCTGCTTCATCTGAGGGTCTTCAGGCCTTCCCTGTCCTTCAGGGTGCTACTCATAACACCTATCAACCCTTGGCTTGGCAGGCCTTGACAGAACTGCATGATGCAGTCGGGAAATATGTTCTGGGCTCAGCCGAGGTGATGCAGGTTCTCCGTTATTTTAATGCCAGTCTTTTGACACCCTTTGACATTCGGAGCTTGGCTCGGGCCCTTTTCCCACCGGTTGAATATGATTTCTTTGAGCATAAATGGACTCACTTGGCAGTCAGAGTGGTGGAATGGAATAGGACACTGGGTCCAGGAGATCCTAGGCGTATGGTTAATACTGATATGCTAATGGGAACAGGCAATTATACCAGGGCCGAAGGGCAGGCTGGTTATGAGCCCTTGGTCCAGGAGCAGTGTCAGCAGACAGGCATGGCAGCCCTGGTTCAGACCTTACAGCTGGCTGCTCCACAGCAGTCCTTTGCAACTATCGTCCAGGGAGTTAACGAGTCCTTCCTGTGCTTTGCAGGAAGGCTGACTGCTGCAGTTGAGAAGCAGGTGAGTGATCCTGCAACAAGGAAGCTCATGCTTCAGTCCCTTGCTCGAAGCAACTGCAATGCTGTTTGCAAGAGGATAATTGAGGTGCTTCCTGGGGAACCATCCATGTCGGAGATGGTTGGGGCCTGTGCAAGGGTAACCCCTTCCAGCCAACAGATGGTTGCCTTGCCTACAGCTGTGCAGCCGGCTGTGGCTATGGTTGTCCAACCAACGGTGGCTACAGCGGTCCAGCTGGCTGTGCCTGCGGCCATGCAACCGGCCGTGGCTGCTGCTGTGCAGCCTGCTTGGGTTGTTCCCCAGGGGGTGCACCAGCAGCAGTGGGGTGCTCAGACCAGGAAGAAACAGGGCGGAAAGGCACAGAAGCCTACGGCTGTCTTGTTTTATTGTGCACGATGTGGAAGGCCGAATCACGCTGCAGATGCGTGTAAGGCAACGGTGCATGTGAATAGTCATTCGTTGGACAGTTCGGGAAACGCAATGCAGAGCGAGAAGGCGAGACGCGTGCCGACACAAACGTCTCTGCCTCAGCCCCAACCAATGGAGATCTGCTCAGCAGGCTTGCAGCCAGCACCCGCGGTTCAGCAGGTGTTGATGTCTGCACAGCCGAGTCTGTCGTGATTGATTCGGAAAAAATACACAAGGTTACCCTGGATGCCTTTGGTCCCTTGGGTGATGGCATGAGTGCCTTCCTGATGGAGAGGTGCAGTGCCACCATTCAGGGTATCATGGTGCACCTGGGACTGATTGATGCGGATTTTTCGGGACAGATTCACGCAATGGTCTCCACACCCACCCCCCCTCTGACTATCCCAAAAGGCACACAAATTGCTCAACTTGTTCCTTTTAAGTCTTCTGTTTCCAGAACCGAGGATCGGTCGGGAGGTGACGGCGGCTTCGGCTCTACTGGGCCGCCTCAAGTGCACTGGACTGCTGTCCTGACCAAAGACCGTCCTGAGACACTGTGTACCATGTCCATGGCTGGTGCCACGCAGTCAGAGATTCACCTTCGTGGCCTCCTAGATACGGGGGCTAACGTGAGCATTCTCTCCCTGGCTGCTTGGCCCCCGCAGTGGCCTTTGAGCCTGGCAAAGACATCGATCTCAAGCTTAGGAGGAACGAAGCAATGCTACGTGAGCCAGAATCCCGTGGCCATCACGAACCCGGAGGGACAGACAGCCATAATTTGGCCTCATGTTACTGAGATTCCTCAGAACCTCTGAGGGAGGGATGTTTTGGCCGCATGGGGGGTGCGATTGGAAACGGATTTTTGATTGGGGCCACTGTGATGAAGGGCGCAGAGTGTCCCATGCCTCCTTTACGGTGGCTGGTGGACAGACCCATCTGGGAGAACCAGTGGCCCCTCCCTCATGACAAGCTAGTCGCCCTTCGTGAACAGGTACAGGAGCAGTTGGATCAGGGGCATTTGGAACCATCTACCAGTCCCTGGAACACTCCTGTCTTTTGTATCAAAAAGAAGTCTGGGAAATGGAGGTTGCTACAAGACCTCCGAAAGATCAATGCCGTGATGGAAGGCATGGGGACATTGCAGGTGGGCATGCCATCGCCTACCATGCTTCCTGTGGACTGGTCGGTCCTCATTGTGGATCTGAAGGATTGTTTTTTTAAGATCCCTCTGCATCCCGATGACAGACCAAAATTTGCCTTCACGGTACAAACAATAAATAATGCAGAGCCCGCACAGCGGTAGCAATGGAAAGTTTTGCCTCAAGGAATGCGCAATTCGCCAATGTTATGCCAATAGTATGTAGCCCGTGCCTTGTCTGGAGTTCGCAAGCAGTTTCCTGAAGCTCACGTCTATCATATGGACGACATTTTGGTGGCTGCGCCCACCCAGGATGAGCTGCTGAGGATACAGCCTCAGTTGTTGAATGCTCTGCATTCACATGGACTGCAGGTGGCTCCAGAAAAGGTACAACAACAACCTCCCTGGAAATATTTGGGGATCAAAATTCTGGAACGGACAATCCGTCACCAGGAGGTGCAATTTGTGCAATTGGTGAAGACACTGAATGATGCTCAGAAGCTGGTAGGTGTTATCGCTTGGTTACGTCCTTACTTGGGACTGACCACAGCACAACTGTCTCCCTTGTTTGAATTGTTGAAAGGGGACACCGATTTAAAGTCACCTCGTGAATTAACCCCTGAGGCACGAAAAGTGCTGGAGGAGGTTCAGCAAGCTGTTTCGGCTCGCCAGGTGTACCGCATTGAACCTTCCACTGATGTCACTGTGTTCATTACCACTCCTGATTTACATCCTACAGGTATCATCGGCCAATGGAATGATGACTGGACTGATCCTCTGCACATCTTGGAATGGGTCTTCCTGCCTCATCAGCCGCATAAGACGGCGCTGGCGCTGTTTGAATTGATTGCGCGCTTGATAATCAAGTGCCAGCAACGGTGTTTGCAATTGATGGGTGCAGATCCCTCAAAGATCATACTCCCGGTTCCGAGGGAGGAATTTGATTGGAGCTATGTGAACAATGTTTCGCTGCAAAGTGCTCTCAAGGGTTTTTCAGGGCAGATCACTTATCATCTGCCTAGCCACAAGTTATTGCAAGTGGCCAAAAATACTCAATTTTCTCTATGACCCAAAAATAGCCAAGAGCCAGTGCAAGGCCCCACCGTCTTCACTGACGGTTCGGGCAAAACAGGAAAAGCCATTGTTACCTGGCAGGATGGATCTGAGTGGCAGGTTTTGGAAGGCCATGAGGATGGGTCAGCCCAACTGGTCGAACTAAAGGCTGCTGTCATGGCATTTGAGAAATTTTCCCAGGAACCTTTCAATTTGATCACGGACTCCGCCTATGTTGCCGACATCGCACAGCAATTGGGTTGTTCAGTGTTGAAGGAGGTCAGTAACCCTGCCTTGTTTAATTTACTGAAGGCCCTGTGGTGTGCAATTCAGGCCAGAGTTCATCCATATTATGTTCTGCATGTACGGAGTCACACTAATTTGCCAGGATTTGTAGCGGAAGGTAACGCAAGGGCTGACAAGTTGGCTAACCCAGCGTGGGTAGCCCCTCAGCCTGACGTGTTCGCGCAGGCCAAGGCATCGCATGGGTTTTTCCACCAAAATGCGCATACACTGCAGAAGCAGTTTCAACTGATGGCCACTGAGGTTCGTGAAATTGTCGAGTCGTGTGACAACTGTCATGCCCTTGGTGCGCCATTGCCAGCAGGGGTTAACCCCAGAGGCCTTAAAGCCTTGGAGCTTTGGCAGACCGATGTCCACCCAGGTCGCCGAGTTCAGCCGGCTCAAGTATGTGCATGTCACGGTGGACACGTTCTCCTCTGCGATGTGGGCTTCTGCTCACACAGGAGAGAAAGCCCGTGATGTCATTGCCCACTGGAGGCAGGCCTTTGCTGTTCTTGGCATACCTTCTGCTGTGAAGACCGACAATGGTCCTGCTTCTGCCTCGCAGCAGGTACGGCAGTTCCTACAGTCGTGGGGTGTGTCACATAACTTTGGCATCCCTCATTCTCCGACGGGACAGGCAATTGTAGAACGCAATCGTGGTACACTCAAGCGTGTTCTTCAGAAGCAGAAATGGGGAATGCAGGGTGAAACCCCACACAGTCGGTTGGCAAAGGCTTTGGACACCATCAATCACCTTACGGTACCGCAGAACTCAAATAATCCTGTCATTTTGAACCATCATCTCTCGTTGCAGGCTTCGGACGGTGAGCAACAGCCTTGAGCGAAGGTACGGGTCCGAAATTTAGTCACCAAGCAATGGGAAGGACCTTATGACCTTATCGCTCTGGGGCGAGGGTATGCGTGTGTGTCCACGGACACTGGGACACGCTGGCTACCTTCAAAGTGCGTCCGTCCTGACCTGCGACCACAGAGGCAGAATTCAGCTGACAGGCAAGGTGGAAGCCGTGATCAACTTGAAAGTCATCAGGTGGATGAATCCTCGAGTGATCACTCTGATGATTCCTCCACAGACAGTGATTGAATTTGTATATATTCCCTTTGTAAATTTGTTCATTTTTCTTTTTCTGTTTTTTCTTTTTTTAAAGTTAAAAGGGTGAGATGTTACCCTGGTTTTTCTGAGGTTTTTTTATTAGCCTTTTGAATTCATAAATGGAGTCAGATCTTTTAGTTACTGTAGAATATTAGAGCAGTTTTGTACCTTTTCCGACAGATGTAACATAAACAAATCCTTTGTTTTTCATTCTCTGTCCTTTGTTTGCATATTTCTAACCTGAAAACAACTGTAACTGACAGTTGGTCTGGCCACTGAGGCTGAGGGGTGGAAAGCCCAAAAATCCAATCTTCTGCTAGACCCACAAATGTATAAAAAGTAAAGAATAAACAAAGGGGCTCTCTTCTCTCCGCTCTCTCAGCTGGGAGCTGGATCAGAAGAACTTCTGCAAAAATCTCTTGTCTGCGTGCGACTGCTTTGTGTGTCTCGGTGACAGTTCATTGTTAATTTCTTTGAGCACAGCCTGCTCTGCTCTGGACACTACCCCTGCCACGTAAGCAGAGTCTGTTACCAAAATAATTGGTTCCGAGAACTTCTCAAAGGCTCTTACCACTGCGGCTAGTTCAGCCACTTGGGGGGATCCCTCCACAAACTCCACATCAGCTTCCCAACGCTGAGTCTGAGGATTTCTCCAAGTCATCACCGACTTGTGGGAAGCCCCGGATGTGACCGTGAACACTGTGAGAGCCTTGAGTGGTCTCCGACTCCTCACGAGGAATGAGGTGGAATTCCTCATTGAGCAACTTGTGAGACGGGGCATGGACTGATATTTGTCCCCTGTAGCTGTCCAGTGATAACTGGAGACTGGCATTGCTCTGGAGCAAATGCTCAAACATCTCTTTGGTCAATCTCTTGGGAGAGTTCCTTCCCTCCTTAGAAAGTTTGACCGGAAGGTGAATACATGTAAAGTCACAACCAGCCAGTTCACACAATCTCACCCTTGCCTTCCGAATCAGTTGAGCTATCAACTCTTGCGACTCAGTGATGGTCTTGGATCTTTGGTGAGAGAGGAAGACCCACTCTATGATCAAGAGTGAATCTCTCTGCCCTTCGATCCATTGAAAAATCAAACCATGCAAATGTGGCAGTTTTCCTAGAACAATGAATTGGAAAGGTATGTTTGGCTCACATCGATGAGCCTGCCTCTCTGATAAGGCCTTCTGTACCTTTTCGATTGCTGTCTTTGCCTCTGGGGTCAGTTCCCTGGGAGAAACCAGCTCCCTCTCCCCCTTCAATAAATTGAAGAGAGGGTCTAAATCTTCATTTGTGAGGCCTAGCCAAGGTCTTACCCAATTCAAAGACCCACACAAGGAGTGGAGATCTGCTAGGGTTTTGGGATTACACTCCATTTCCAATTTCTGCGGAACAATGGTCCTTGCAGCTGTTTGTAGACCCAGGTACTTCCAAGGTGGCATCCTTTGAACTTTATCTTCCTGTAACTGAAATCCAGCAGAGGTTAAAACCTTAACCACTAGGTCAAGCGTGTGTTGGAGTATAGAGTCATTGGGGGCACACACGAGTAGATCATCTATGTAGTGAAGGATGATGGCATCCTTTCTCTTGGCACGTACCGATGACAGTAATGAGGCTACGTACTGTTGGCATATGAAAGGACTAGATTTAAGGCCTTGGGGGAGTACTTTCCAGTGATATCTCTTCATTGGGGCTTCTCGATTAATGGTAGGAACTGAGAATGCAAACCGTGGGGCATCTTCTGGGTGTAGAGGAATTTGGAAGAAACAATCTTTGATATCTAAAACAGCCAATTGCCAGTCTCGAGGGAGCATTGTTGGAGAAGGCATCCCTAGTTGGAGTGGTCCCATGTCCTCTATAATTTTGTTTATTTCTCGGAGGTCATGGAGCAACCTCCACTTTGTCATGGGCTTTCCCCGACATTCAGGTGGTTTTAGAGTCTTTTGCCCTCTGCAAAGCTCTGTGCCAACTGGAAGAAAGACACGGAGTCTTCAGGTTCTGATTTTTCAAGGTTGCATGCTTCGTTTATTGTTCTTTTCTTACAATTTTCTCAGTGCCCCACAAAAGATGTTTGCAGCTGCTCGGGCATCTGGCGACTCCCCGACTCCAACTCTGACTCCCCGACTCCTCCCAAACTGGGCTGTCATTATCTGTTATACTAATTGCTACATATTCTTTATTTATCATTACTTTCCATTGTCTATCACTTATACTAAACAGGTCATCTCTACTCTGACCCAATCTCTTTGAACTTCTTTGTGCCACCATCACAGCTGAAATGGAGTGAGGGAAGAAGAAAGAAGAAGCAGGAGACAACGCCCCAAATCCTCCATCATGCCCCCATTCACTTCAATGCTAAAAACCTAAATTTACTCTTTTTTCAGCCTGTGATAAGCTAAACTACTATCTTTCACACTCTTGTGGCCTGCAACCCCTCCTGCAGTGCAGGAAGCCTCTCCCATGGACTGAGATCAAAGCCAGTATCCCTCTGAGCTCTGGGCCGGGGTCCCAGACCCCCCTGTCCAAGTCTCTGACCCTCCAGGGCAGCAAAAGGAATGCCCTGGACTCCAACACCACTTGTCCTTTCCCAGTTTCTTTATTACAAAGACTGGGAAATTCCAGGGGCTTCTTTTCTCTTCTAGGTGACCTTGAGCCACCTGCTCCCTCACAAGCTCCTCAAGCACCTTGAGCTTCTCTTTACTCAATGGCCACTGTGCTACCCATCTTGGGTTATTGTCCAACCACTTTAGTTTGTGGGTAGGGCGCTCCACAGTGGCTATTTCTAAAAATCCTGGGGTGTCTTAGGAATGACCAATTGGACTCCCCACTGTGACATGGTGTCTCTCCCCCATAAGGGAGCCTTATATTCAGCAACGAATGGACGGACATTTGCCAATTTCCCGTCAGGTCCCTCAATTTGCACTATATTTTTTGAGATTTTTGCCATTGTGATTCCTCCTATGCCCTGAAGTTTGCCTGCCACAGGTTGCAGCTCCCAATGTGATGGCCACATGCTCTCAGGTATAACGGTAACATCTGCGCCCCCGAGTCAAGCACCCCCTCCACATGGAGGCGGTCTGACCCACGGGCTAAGTTACATGCCAGAGAAGGTTTGTTCTCCCCCACCACCTCTGCCCAGTAGACTTCTGGTGATTTTCCATCTGCTAGGATCTCTACCGGAGCAGGAATGGCCTGGGCAAGAACTTGCCCCTCTACCAGGTAGAATGGTGGGTGCATGCAGCGTGCCAACAGCATGAGGCCTGTTATCTTTCCCTTAATGGTCATGGGAGCTACCTCAACCTCTAAGGGTGTGTGCGCTGTGTCCCCAATAACAAAATACTCACTGTTCGGTTCCATGTGGTTAACCTCCATGTCTTGTGAAATGTTTTGCAGGTCCACTGTAATTACTGTCCAATCAGTAGATCTGAAATGAAAACCTTTGGTAGTCACTAGCCTATGTCGGCCTCGTGGCTGCCATACCTTGTTAGTTGAACATTTGACATTTTTGTTTTTCTGTACCCCCACACTCTGCAACCTGCCCTCCCCCTTTTTTGTTAAGAGAGAGACATTTGCCACGGTATGGCCTTGTAAATTTCTTTCTTGGCGCGTCAAGGAGATAAAATCTGGGCCGCGCTGTGAATTCAGTTTTTTTGATTTTTTGACTAAGTTTCTGGTTTTCCGGGCAGGCCTTGGCGAAGTGTCCTGGCCTTTTGCAGCGGTGGCAGACGATGTGCTGCAGCTGGTCTGATGACATCGGTTGCCTCCTTGCTCCTGGTGCTGCAGCTGCCACAGGCTTTGGGTGTGTCAGTCCCAGATTCCTTTCAGGTGCACTGAAAAGTTCTGCTCTCCTGGAACAGGCTTCTATCATCTGTGCGAGACTAGGCGATGGGTCAAGGGGAAGTGCTGCCTCCGCTGAGGCGTAGCGACCTGGTTCGGGAACGACACGGCAGCCACACCCAGGCTGCTCGGACCACCAGCTCACAGACACCAGTGTGGTGGACGGCTAATGGCGTTTATTAACTGGTTACATGGAGTTATAAAACCTCTGTTTGCTACATCACATCCGTCTGCTTACGTTACAAGTTAGGTGTTGCTTACCTTATCAAGGACACTAACCAACTAAGTATTGAGGGAGGGGTTCTGTCTGCCCGTACATCGCGATATCTTCCGACCGCCTGTCCCTAATCTCCCACAGGGAAGGCTAAGAATGATTCTACGACAGGTCTCATTAGCATTCCTCTGAGCCATCTCCTTAATCAATTCTGCCTGTACCACTGGGTCTTGCACTTGTCTTCCCACTTGACTTCTCAGACGGTCCACAAACTGCAAGAAATTCTCTGAAGAAAACTGTTTAATGTTTACATAACTGGTCTTTATCTCAGGTGATGGAATCTGATAAAAAGTCTTTTCTGCAGCATTACAGATCTTATCTAAAACTGACTTGGATAACAACCGAATTTACTCATTCGCACTAGATAAATCACCTTCACCGCCCAAATGGTCATGTGTGATGTCATTGTAATTGCTGTCCTGAGCATCAGGAGTTTGCTGAATTTCCTGCTGTACTGTTTTCAAAGCTTTTTTCCATAATCCTTCCCATAGGTCATACTCTGAGGGAGTTAATAGGCATCTGAATAAATCTTTAATGTCACTGGGTACCATCTCATTTGAACTGAAGGTAGCTTTCATCATGCCCTTAAATATTTCACTGGATCTCCCAAATTGTTTCTGCATTTTACACAGCTCTTTTTTATCTTGGTAGGAAAAAGGCAGATACTGTCTGCGGACATGTCTTTTGCCTACATATACTACAGGAGCCACAGATGGAATGCCTTGCTGATTGTTATTCTGAGTTGCTAAAAATCCTGCTGCTTCTCCATTGCCCAGGCAGCCAGGGGATGTTGTTCCCCCCCCCCACCACCACCCCCTCCCTGGGGTCCAGCAACAGGCAGCTCTTCCCTCCTCCCCTGGGGCCCCAGGCTAGGCTGCTCCTTAGCCCTTGCAGCAGGGGGGCCACTCCCCCCGACTCCGCTGCTGCGGGCTGGCAGCCGCCCTTCACTGTCTTTCGCTCCAGCCATGCTGGGAGTGGTGATTGCAAGGCACTCTCCCCCTTTGCGCGGCTGCTCGGAGGGAGGGGGAAGCACTGGGAGGAAGGGTGGGGTGAAGGATTGGGTGAGAGATATGGGGTCAGGATGGGGACTGGGGGGAAGAAGGTGTGAAAAATGCATATTATATGGCTCTACGCAAGATATTTACTATATGTATTATGTTGTATTAATTGTTAATGTTGTATTAATAGTTTGATAGTATAGTAAATGTAGTTTTGTAGTTAAAATGTATTTTTTATGTACCAACCACAGGAAAACGTAAATCTTTCAGAGAAAGAAGAATTTAGAACTTCCTTATCAGAAGAGACCGACTCCTCCTGCCTCTCTCAGCCTTGTGGACGCCATAGAGATTAAAGGAAAAAAGTGATACTAACCAGAGACAATTCTTTGTTTGAATGGAATTTATGCATCATGTATGAAATGTATGAATATTCAACAGGCTATTGCTTTTAAGAGATAATCCTTTGTTAACAGGGTCCTTCTCTGAAGCTTTTCGCTCGGGGAGGCACCCAGATATCTGAAACTTTGTTTTTATTGTCTCGTATTGTCCTAACTCTAAAATTGTTCAATTTTTTACTCTAATTCTATTTTTATAACCATCTTATTTACTATTAAACTTTTAAAATTTTAAAACAAGTGATTGGCGTTTATCACAATTATGGTAGCAGAGGATGGTTATAACACCTCACTGCCGGTGCCTCAGTGGAATCAGGGTGTGGATGGCGCGCCCTGCCCAGTTGGCAGCCTCGCTCTGTGTTCCCCTACTGTGACTGGCAGATGCAGGTTACAATCAATGGACAAAAGGAGGCAATAAAACAAAGAAAAGGGAAAAGATTCCCTAAAACCGCGGTAATTATCCCCTAAGACTAAAGTGTACACGAAGACCAAGACCCAAGGACAAAAGGACAGGCAAGTATTTGTTTGGAGGGGCGGTTAAAGGCGGGATGAATGTGTGTGAATGGGAGGCAGCTGGTTATCCCAGACCTGCCAAGTGAGTGCAGAGTCTCCCATGCTGCGTTTCCATTCTTTCGCGAGAAAGACGGCCAGTAAAGAGACGAAGCGGCTGATAAGAAGAGTGAAAGACCCCCCGGGCGTGCAGGGGAAAACAAAGTGTGAGTGGCACGCATTAGGGGCAGGTCCCCCCCTTAAGGGCTAGAGTAGCCTAAGAGGGTTTTAGAGTCCCTGGAGGGGCGGGAAAACCGTACCAGGGTTAACGGGGTGTCCGCAGACACTGTGGGTGCTGAGAGCTCATGAGAGTCCCTGCTTCCCAGGACTGAGCCAGACGCACCGGAGAGGGTGGGCTGCCGTGGTCTCAGGAAGGAGGCCGTAAACCCATAGCCCGAGGACACCGGGGTGGGGAGTCAGCTTGGAGGCAAGGCAGGCATCCTGCACACACGCACTCATCCCTCTTGCCGAGGCTGCTTCGCTGGGGAGAAGTAGTCAAGCCAGGCCTGGTGGAAGGCAAAGGGGTCGAGCCCTGCTTGGGTTGATCCTTGGAAACAAGGAAGGGATACCCCCCCAGGTAACCCATACGGAGTCTTGACCTCGTACCTCCATTTCAAAAAGTGAAGAGGGGAATGGTACTAGTGACAGGGCAGTCTAGTCCGGGGTTCGGACTGAAGGTGCCTGGCCTGGCTGGGACTACGGCGCGGGAAGGCCCTGAGGCCTGGAAGGGGATGCTAGTACTAGGGACCCTGTCGTGCACCGCAAAGCGTGTCCAGAGTCTCAGGGGTGAGGCAAGGCGCGGGGGTACATAGGGGGTGAGGTCATTAGGACTCACCTCAAAGGGGTCAGAAGAGAGTCTGAGCCCCTAGTGTAGTATTGTTGTTTTATTGTGTGAGAGTGAGCGAGTCACACACAAAATCTGCCTCAGTTTCCCCCGGGCGGGTTGGGGGGCTGTGGAAAAGTGTATGTGTGACCTGCAAACAGGCCATTGATCCCCCGGACGGGTAGCGGGCTGTGGAAAAGCATGTGTGTGACCTGCAAACAGGCCATTGTTCCCCCGGGCGGGTGGGGGGCTGTGGAAAAGTGTGTGTGTGACCTGCAAACAGGCCATTGTTCACCCGGGCGGGTGGGGGCTGTGGAAAAGCGTGTGTGTGACCTGCAATTCAGCCCTTTTCCTCCGTGCGTGTGGGGTGGGGGGGGCAGTAAAGTGTAAGTGACACGCAAATTAGCCTCATAGGTGGATCGGCACCAGAGGCGATCAGATTCTGAGCCCTCCTCAGAGGCCCAGCTTTACTGGAACCCAGAGACCAAACCCAAGGCAAGGGGGGCCACACAGAGCCACGATTCTCTGGTGACAGGCTTCATGTCCTAAGAGTGTGAAAGAGTGTGTGAAAGTGAAGGAGGAATGAAGTAAGAGTAGATGGAAGAAAGCACATGTAATGTTGGCTGTTATATCTCCTTAGAGGGAGGTGTATTGTATTTGTGTGGGATAGAAGGGATTTTTGTGTGTGTGCATAGATAGAAGTAAGTGGTCTTTAGGTTGTAAGAGAAAGTGAAAAACAGAGGGGGGGATGAATAGATAAAATCTTGAAAAATGGGACAGAAAAACAGTAAGCTGGATACAAGGAAGAAAAAAGAGTGTAAAAAATTACCAACAAAAATAGTTCAAGATAGCCCTCTCGGCATTATGTTAGCTAACTGGGATAAAAAACCCTTGTACAAAAAAAAAAAAAAAAAAGGAAAAGGTAAAGATGATACAATTTTGCATGATAGAATGGGCAGAGAAGGAAATAAGATCTGAACACGTTTATTGGCCCAGATACGGCTCTTTTGACAACTGGATTTGTCAGGCTCTAAATATATTTGTAAATTCAAAAGAACCATTTAATCCTGAAGAAAGAGAATATGCCACATGTTGGACAGGAGACTTTAGGAGAATAAAAATCTTTAACGTATCAGAAACACCCGAGACGAAACAAGAAAAGAAAAAGGGGGAAAAAAAGGGAAGGGAACAAGAAGAAAAGAAGGAAAAAGAGTGGGATCCTTTGCAGGCTTTGCCCCCTCCGTTCCCGCTCACGCCGTTCGCGGACGAGGCCCTGGTCCTGGGTCCCGCTTCAGCCCCCGCCCACCCCCAGCATAGGCTGGCAGCCCCCGGCAGCCCCGCCTGCCCCAGTTCCCGTCCCGAGTGCCGGTTCGCAGCCCGCGGCAGCTGCGCCGGTCCCCGCATACAGCCCAGGCCCGCTGGTGAATCCGTCTGCCCCGGCTGCCTGGTCTGCGGCCGCCCTGGGGGCCGTACCGGGGGTCCCTCCTGACGCGTGGTCTAGGGCCGCAGCCCCGAACGTGCCGGGGGTCCCATCAGTCCCAGCCGTCCAATCTCTGATCGCTTCCCCCACTGCCCGATCCCCGGCTGCTCTGCCCGTGCCGGCTGCGCTGGGCGCTGCCGCTGCTGCTTTGTCTCTGCCGGGAGTCTCTGACTCAGCCGCCATTAGCCCCGTGCAGGCTGCCCACGCTCCCCTCTGGTATCCCCCAGAACTGCCCCCTCCTCTGCCGGTCCCGGCAGCAAACCCCGCCTACGCTCCGCCCTTGGAGGACCAAGCCTCGGCGCTATGCCCTCCCCTCACCCCCCTTCCTGCCCTGAGCTCCGTTCCCTCGGTAACCACAGCTACTGCTCAGAGAAACAACTTATCTCTAGAAATGCCTTACAGAATCACTAGAAGTTCACTTAAAAATATACAGGCACTACTTCTAGAGATAAAATTAATAGAGACAGGGGAAAGGAAAAAAAATAGAATCCCAATACAAACCAAGTCTCAGCAGCATTCCAGGAATGTCTGCTTTTACTGTGGGGGTGAGGGACATTATAAGAGAAATTGTCCTAAGCAGGTAATAGATCTGAAAAAATCTTCAAAGAGATGAGCACAGAGGAGGAATAGGGAGGTCAAAGGCTCTATTTTTTTAAGAGACAAATACCACCTAGAGCCCGTAATAACTCTAAAAGTGGGTCCCCAAGAAGAAGAATTGGAATTTGTAGTAGATACAGGGGCAGAAAGAACCTGCCTGCTAAATGTACCAAAAGGTTATACTGTAAATAAAGATACTGCAAAAGTAACAGGGGCAAAAAGCAAAACTTTTACAGTTCCAGTCATTAAAGATGTAGCATTTGAAGGGGAAACTAAAATTTGGGTGGGAGATGTCTTATTAGTCCAAAAGGCAGGTAGCAACTTACTAAGAAGAGACTTACAAGTGAAATTAGGAATAGAGGTTATACCAGAAGATAAGAAAATGACAGCTAAAGTTTTAAAATTAGGCCAAGAGGATGAAGAAAAAAATTAACAAGGAAGTTTGGCCTAGGGAAGGAAATAGGGGAGGATTAAATATTGACCCTATAAGTGTTACAATAGAGAGAGAAGATTGTCCCATACGTGTACGACAATACCCCATATCTTTAGAAGGACGGGAAGGTTTGAAGCCAGTAATAGAAGGACTAATAAAGGACGGGACACTAGAACCTTGCATGTCTCCACCGCAGGGGTTCACGGAGTCTCCAAACTTATTTGGGCAAGCTTTAGAAAAAACAAAAAAATACTGCAAGCCTTCTTCACTCCTCCTAGAATACAAATTATCCAATATGTGGATGATTTTTTACTATCTGGGGAAGATGAAGTTGGAGAAGCTACAATAAAACTTATAAATTTTCTTAGAGAAAAAGGATTAAGGGTATCAAAAGGGAAACTGCAATTTGTAGAACTAGAAGTAAAATATCTTGGACACTTGATAAGTAAGGGTAGTCAAAGGCTCAGTCCAGAGAGAATTGCAGGAATTTTATCCCTTCCACCTCCCTCTTCAAAGAGGGAAATCAGAAAACTACTCAGATTATTGGGATATTGTAGATTATGGATTGAGGGGTACACACAGGCAGTAAAATTTTTGTATGACAAATTCACAGAGGGAGATAATATAAATTAGACCAAGGAAGATGATGATAAATTAGAAAAATTGAAGTTAAAACTAGCCTCAATACCAGCTTTAAGCTTACCTTCACTAGAAAAATCCTTTCATCTGTATGTGAATGTAGAAAAGGAGGTAGCTCATGGAGTTCTGGTCCAGGAGTGAGGAGGAGTAAAGAGACCAGTAGCTTATTTATCAAAGATGTTGGACCCAGTGAGCCACGGCTGGCCAGTATGTATTCAAGCTATAGCCGCTACTGCAATCCTGGTAGAAGAAAGTCGTAAACTTTCTTTTGGAGGTAAACTAATTGTGTGCACACCTCATGCGGTTTGAAATGTGTTAAATCAGAAAGCTGAAAAATGGTTGACCGACTCTAGAATGTTAAAATATGAAGCAATCTTGATAGACAGTGGTGATCTGACATTAGAAGTAAACAGGACTTTAAATCCAGCTCAATTCCTATATGGAGAACCAGCAGATAACCTAATACATAATTGTTTAGAAATTATCCAATACCAAACAAAAGTTCGGGGGGATCTTGAAGAACAAGTCCTTTCAGAAGGGGAAATAATCTATGTGGTTGGTTCCTCCAGATGTCTACAAGGAAAAAGAATGTCAGGGTATGCAGTAGTTGATGGAAAAAACATGCAAACTATTGAAAAAGGAAAATTACCTTCAAACTGGTCAGCTCAAACTTGTGAATTATATGCTCTAAAAAAAAAAAAAAAAAAAGCACTGGAATATTTAGCACACAAGAAAGGAACTATATACACTGATTCAAGGTATGCTTTTGAAGTAGTACATACTTTTGGAAAAAATTGGGAAGAAAGATGACTACTTAACTCAAGAGGAAAAGGATTAGTACATGAGGGACTCATTTTAGAGATTTTAGAGGCATTAATACTACCTGAAGAAATAGCTATAGTACACATTAAGGGACACCAAAGAGGAGTGACCCCAGAAATAAGAGGAAATAATTTAGAAGATCAGGAAGCTAAGGATGCAGCAGAAAAAGGAACTGAAAGAGTCATGTTAATATTAACTCCAAATGAGGAAAAATTGGAAATCCCAAAGTTTAGTGAAGTAGAGAAAAAATTAAAAAAAAAAAAAATTAAAAAAAAAAAAAAATTAAACAAGATAGGAGGAGAACAGGCTGAATCAGGGAAATGGAAACTTCCTGATGGAAGACAATTACTTAATAAAATACTGGCAAGAAAAATATTAGAAGATATGCGTCAGAAAACCCACTAGGGTACTCAGGCTTTGTGTCATCATTTTTTTAAGGAACTATATATGCATTGGGATTTTTGGAGTTGCAAAGCAAGTAACTGAAAAATGTATAACTTGCCAAAGGATAAACAAAAAGGTAATGAGAAAAACAACATTAAGAGGTCGTGAGTTAGCTCTTCGACCATTTCAAAGTATCCAAGTAGATTTTACTGAGCTTCCTCAAGTACAAAGATGGAAGTATTTATTAGTAATAACAGACCATTTAACCCATTGGGTAGAAGCAGTTCCCACTACCAAGGCCTCAGCCAACATGGTAAGTAAGACCCTTTTAGAACAGATTATTCCCAGATATGGAATGGTTAATAGAATAGACGCAGACAGAGGAACGCATTTTACGTCAAAAGTGTTACAACAGCTAATTCAGTCTTTAGGGATAAAATGGGAGCTGCATACCCCATGGCATCCACAGAGTTCTGGTCGTGTAGAAAGGATGAACCAAACTTTAAAGAGAACTTTGACCAAATTAATAGTTGAAACCCAAATGTCATGGGTACAATGCCTACCTTTGGTCTTATTGAGGATCCGAACACAACCCAAGTCAGACCTGGGAGTGTCACCCTATGAAATGATGTTTGGGTTACCCTTTTCAACCACCCAACATGAAAATGCTACCTATGAGGTAGGGGAAATGAGCGTTAAAAGATACATTAACGCTATTGAAAAACTCTTGAAAACTTAAGGTTGAAAGGAATAATCCCTCAAACCACACCTTTAGACTTTAAAATCCATAATGTTCATCCAGGGGAATGGGTGCTAGTAAAAACCTGGAAAGAACAATCTTTAACTCCTCAATGGGAAGGTCCTTTTCAGGTATTGCTGACGACCGAGGCTGCGATTCGGACCAAGGAACGAGGGTGGATCCACGCCAGCCGAATCAAAGGACCTGTGGAAGAACCTAAGGAGTGGACGATTGCATCTGAACCGGGTGATACAAAATTGACTCTTAAACGGGGACTGGGTGGTAATGAACTGGGAAGACCCAAATGGTCCAAGAAACATACCCAGGATCACACCTAATTGGGAGATAAGGCCAAGCTTATATCAGTGGTTTCAAGTACCGCCTGGACAAGCTTTGAGACGCCTCCGATACCCTCCTGGGGGGGGAATACTTCCACTCCAAACAGGAGGATCAGGACTGTTTCGGACAGAGAACTCTTGTATTCATGCCTTAGCCTGTGATTTATACAAGGAGGAAGAGGAATTGCAATTTCCACTAGTGTCAGACCAAATACCCTGTTTGATCCACCCAAATACCAGACATGCTAGCTGGGTTAAATGTAAATGTTTAGATTGTGGGAAGAATTGGTATTGTAGTTCACACAAGCGACGCTCTTGTTGCAGGAAGTGTCAAGGGACAAATCGATCTCCTATCCAAGTAGAATTCAAAGAAACCGAAATAATAACTTTGTTTTGGGGATGGGAATTATTAGTGCCTGTTGAATGAGTGATACCTGAAGAACGGTGGAAACAACAGTTAAGGAGTGTCAAAAACAATTTGTCTGGAAATTAGCTAAGAGGAAGTGACAAGGAAATAGAGGGCAAGACCAGATTGGCCTCCGTATTCGCCACCAAGAAGATCAAATACACCTGCTGTGGGTTGCAACCCCATAGGCATGGGAGGTGGGAGTATAAGCCATACTGGACCTCTGTTACTCCTTTTTCTGTCACTCAATTTTTGTCTTCTCCCTTTTGGGATATCGACAAGGCCATGCTACAGGTGTTACCAAAAGCTGTACATGGAAAGACACCAGGTTCTTTTTTCATCTCTCACACTCATGTCAACAGTCACTGTTATAACCCATCCAAATTAGGCAATTGCATACATAAAGGGAAAAAGTACTGGATTGCAGAGAACTTAGGAACAAGTGGTAGCAGGATGGGAAGCCAATGCCCAAAAGAGGAGAGATGGATTTGTTTTACCTACATTATTGGGCACAAAGCACAAGATTTAGTAAAAGAGCAGTTGATAAGCAAAAAGGCTAAGTCAGTACAACCCCCTAAGCCTGTGCCAATTTCGATCAACGATTTCTATATAAAACTTGAACAGCAATTAGAAAAAGAAATAGATATCTCAAGGATGGGTAAAAATCAGTTTGTAGAAATTAGGGGAAAGAATAAGTAAAGAACTTAACATAACCAATTGTTAGGTCTGTGGAGGGGCTTTGATGTCAGAAGAATGGCCATGGAAAGGCAGCAGCTTAAGCCCAATTGAGTTTCTAAAATGGAACCAAGCAAGTACAAGTGGAGAAAACAGACCAGAAGGGTGGATTTTAAGCTCAACAGGGATAGGGGAAGAATGTCTCTAGTGCACTGAGAAAAGGTTCCTTCATGAAGTAGGAAAAACACCCTGTAAAAGATATAAGGTAAGTAATGGAACTTCTGTATGGTGGGTCCCAAAAGAACCACCAGTGTATTGGACCCAAGAAAAAGCAAAAAAAGTGAATTGTAAGTATAATAACAAAATAAAACTTTTTCAATGTAATGATACGGGTAAAAATCCTTACTATGGCATCCCAAAAATTTCCAAATTTTGGGAAAATATAGATCAACAAAAATTTAACTATTGGAAAGCTCCAGACAGCTTATTTTGGATATGTGGGAAAAGAGCATAACCAAAACTCTCCTCTCAGTGGAAAGGGAGCTGCACTCTGGGAATTATACAGCCAGGATTTTTTCTTTTACCAGGACCTGATGGGGATCAATTAGGGATACCAGTTTATGAGGATCTAAAGAGAAACAAAAGAGAATTGATTGGAGGATTCCAAAAATGGGGAGATGAGGAATGGCCCCCTGAACGCATACTGGAAACATATGGGCCAGCCACCTGGGCACAAGATGGGAGTTGGGGATATCGAACCCCAATTTATATGCTAAATCGTATTATAAGACTTCAAGCTGCTGTAGAGATAATAACAAACAAAACTGGTCAGGCAATGGAATTAATATCAAGGCAACAAACCCAAACAAGAGCGGCTGTGTATCAGAATAGGTTGGCTTTCGACTATCTATTAGCGGAAGAAGGGGTGTTTGTGGAAAGTTCAATACATCAGATTGTTGTTTAAAAATAGATGACAATGGAGATGCCGTCCTGGACATAGTCAATGATATCAGAAAAATCTCCCATGTACCAGTTCAAAAGTGGGAATCAATGCTAAATACTAGCTGGTAGGATAATGTATTGGGAGTAGAATGATGGAAAAAGTTAGGCTTCTTCCTTTTATGCACTACAGCTGGCCTAATATTTCTTCCTTGTCTGATTCCCTGTTTCATTCGGCTCATCACCAGTGTGGTACAAGGCATGCAATTAGTGAACATTGACCAAAAGTTGCCTACAACAACAACACCACAAAGGATTATGGTGTTAAAGAAACAAAATAATATAGAAGACCCCTTCAAAGAAGCGAGATTGATTTGTGAAAAAAATAAGTGAATAATGAAGGCTAAAAAACAATGAATATTGCTCGAGCCAAATTAATTATAAAAAGAAAGAGGGAGGATTGTGAAAAGTGCATATTATATGGCTCTATGCAAGATATTTACTATATGTATTATGTCGTATTAATTGTTAATATTGTATTAATATTTTGATGGTATGGTAAATGTAGTTTTGCAGTTAAAACGTAGTTTTTATGTACCAACCTCAGGAAAAGGTAAATCTTTCAGAGAAAAAAAATTTACTACTTCCTTATCAGAAGAGACCAACTTCTCCTGCCTTGCTCAGCCCTGAAGACGCCATAGAGATTAAAGGGAAAAAAGTGATACTATCCAGAGACAATTCTTTGTTTGAATGGAATTTATGCATCATGTATGAAATGTATGAATATTCAACAAGCTATTGCTTTTAAGAGATAATCCTTTGTTAACAGGGGTCCTTCTCCAGAGCTTTTTTGCTCAGGGCAGCACCCAGATGTCTGAAACTTTGTTTTTATTGTCTCATACTGTCCTAACTCTAATTGTTCCATTTTTTTACTCTAATTCTATTTTTATAACCATCTTTTTTACTATTAAACTTTTAAAATTTTAAAACAAGTGATTGGCGTTTTTCACATAAATGAAATTGAATATTGAAAGATGAAAGCAACAATGGGGAAAACCCCATAAATTCCATAAAAATTAAAAATTAGGGGGAGGTTATACATTAAAAGGGGAATCTTAGGCATTTTGGGAAATCTGTACCTCTCAAGTACCTCAGCCAATGGGGAAAGAGAGAGGGAAATGTGGCCGGGAAATTAAGATAAAAAGGAGGCTGCGTCCTCCGAAAAACTGAGAGACCTGAAGTGAAATGCCCCATGGCCTCTCCCTTTATTCGAATAAAGTAAATGGACTCCTCTGTCTCCTTTTTGGACATAAACCTCTGGTGTTTGTGGATTAATTTTCCTAACAATTTGGGGGCTCTTGTCCGGGATATTTCCACCATCCGGGGCGGTGGGCAGTGAGCGGAGCTGAAGGCGCCTCACCCAGTTTCGGTGATCAGCTCCCCTTGGTGGCGGCCGGCACCGGGCGATCGATTGGGTTCCCGAGACTGTCCAGGAGACAGATGAGTGGCAGACCAGGGGGGGCCGTGAAGAATCTGCAGGGAAGGACCACTGAAAATCTCACCGGTGAGTAAAATGGGATCTTCGGGGAGCAAACCTGGGAGGGCGCCCATGGAGGGCAGCACAGGTGAAACACAGCACCCATGGAGGGTTGCTAGGGTAAAGCCAGGAAGGGGCCCCGGCAAAAGGGATGACGATCCCATAATACCCCTGGAGAGTCCCTTGGGGAGAATGCTGAGGTCTTGGGACAGGCTATGCATTCACCCAGAGGTAACTATGGAGATGATGGTAAAATATTGTTCTTTTGTGTGGCCGGAGTATAAGTTGCAAAAGGGGCTTATGTGGCTACCTTATGGAACAGATAGGATTTGTTTGTGTAGAATTTTGTTGAAGTATTTAGAGGAGAATTGGAGAGGATGGATTGAAAGGGAATGTGGATTGATATGGTTTAGACAAGCAACAGTAGAAATTTATGTGTTAAAGAAAAAGGGAGAAGAGGAAAAAAGGGAGGAAGGGGGAACTGGTGAGAATTGGGATGTTCTTCAGCACCTTCCCCTGTCTTGTCCTCCAGTGTTGCCAGCTGAACCAGGACCAGCTGCAGGTCCCCTGTATCCTCAACTCCCAGAGCAAAGGGATCAGGGAAATGTTTTTCCTACAGCCCCACCTGAGAATAATAATGGTGTAGGGGGAAGGGAGCAGCCTATCATACCACCATGTAGAACTAGAAGAGGAAATCAATTGAGCACATCAGAAGTCCCCTGGACCCAAGAGACAGGGGTACACCAGATGCCACTCCACCAAGTACCTTTGGGGGGTCAAGGGGGAGGCTTTAAGTTTGTAATTGTACCACTTACTACCCAGGTGTGGTGGTTTCAGGCAGATTTTGGGAGAAATCCTCCAAAGGGGCCCCCCTCTCCCCTCCCCCAACCGGTTCAGGAAAAAACTTCCTCAGAGAGAAGTGGAAAAAACCTGTTTATTACACAGGCAAAGCACTCCCAGCACAATACCCGATGACAAGAGCTTCGTGCCGCTTACGGAGGGATAACAAACTTAAAGAAAGTCTCTCCTCTTGAAGATTGTCAGTGTGCTCCACCACTCTCTCTCCGCTGACGTTGGAAAAAAAGATGTGCAGGGCTGGTCTTGGTGGTCTCGGTGGGGTGGGTCCCCTGTGGAGGCCCCCCGGTGCTTCCCTAGGTCCTCAGTCCGGAGAGGTTGGAACAGTTCCGAGGAGAGGGCAAAAAAAAAAGAAAAAAAAGGAAAGAAAAAAAAGAAAAAAAAGAAGAAAGCAAAAAAAGCAAAAAGCTTCAGCTATTCTACAGCATCTAACACTATGCTAGCACTAAACTAAACTAACTGCCCGAGAAAAACAACAGAGCTTCTTCAGTCTCGCCGAGTTCCAGCTCCCCCGCTTCAAGGTCACTTGGATGAGCAGAGTTTTCCTGGGGAAAAACAAACCGTGCTTGCCCTCCCCCCTGCACCCAACAGACGATTGGGGATACACAGTCACCCCAGGACACCAGGATATAAGGGGGTTGAAAAAAAGAATTACCCCCATATTTAAATGATGCCATCGGGGTGGGGGAAAAGATAGAAGAATAATTTGGAAATGCAGATTATACATGGAAGGATTGGGATTTTCTCCTGGGGATTTTATTTGGGTCATCAGAGAAACGAATGATTTTGCAGAAAGCTCGGCAGCTGTGGGAGGATGAACATCCACAAGCAGCAGGGGGGGCTGGACCTAATGTACCTACAGTGGATGATGCCATCCCCCAGGTGGACCCCCAGTGGAACCCAAATGAGGAGACCAGTCTGGCTCACTTCTGCGATTACCGTGCTTATTTGATTAGGGCAATTAAATCAGCAGTTCCCAGAACTAACAACATAGCTAAGGCTATGTCCTTAGAACAGGAGAAACATGAAAGCCCCTCTCATTGGTTAGAGAGGATTAGAGAGGCCTTGCAGAAACATGGGGGGATGAATCCAGAGGGACCAGCCTTTGACACACTGTTGAAGGTACAATTTGTTACAAAGGCCTGGCCTGAGATATGGAAAGGGGTACAGAAAGATGAAGAGTGGCAGAACAAGCCTCTAGAAGAACTAGTTAGAAAAACACAGCAGATATATGTAAGGAGGGATGAAGACAAGGTAAAGGCGAAGGCAAAGATGATGGCAGAGTTTTTGCAGCCATGGAAAAATAAACAACAGGGTCCAAGGGGTCCCCTGGGGCAGAGGGGACAGGGGTCGGCCACAGGGAAGTGGCAGAGGCATTCCCTCCTTGGCAGGGGGGAGCTGACCCAAACAGCGATTGGGAAGGAACCAGTGTGCTATCTGCCGGGCAGAAGGGCATTGGAAAAGGGAGTGTCCGCAGAAACAGCTGGACCCTCAGGAGGAGGAAGTCCAGAGGATAATGGAAATGGAGTGTTAGGGGTGTCAGGGGCTCCCATTATAACAAGGACCCACCACTCAGGAGCTCTTGATAACCTTTAAGGTGGGTCCAGATCTAGAGGAGATGTGTTTTCTAGTAGATACTAAGGGCCTCTTGATCCACTTTAATTTTTGTACCTAGTGTCGGGGGGGGGCGGAATTATCAAAAAGATCATTAGTCATTCAAGGAGTGAGTAGAAAGGATGAGCGAGTGTATTTTATTCAAATGCTATTAATAGATGTGGGGGACAGGTTTGAAATACATGAATTCCTGTTTGTTCCTAATTGTGATTGTAATTTACTAGGAAGGGGTTTGATGGCGAAAGTAGGAATGCAAATTAATATTGTAAAAAATGACACAGAGTCCAACACTGTGATATCTTTATGTAAAATGCCTGAGAAGGCTTATGCTGAAATAAATCCGGAAGTGTGGGCAGCCCCAGGAAAATACAGAAAACTAGACATAGAGCCTCTCCAAATTACTTTGAAACAACCAGGACAAGTAGTATCTAAAAAGCAATACCCTCTTTCAAAGGAGGGAAAGAAGGGGTTACAGCCTGTCATTGAGTCCCTGCTAAAGGAGGGTCTTTTGGAGCCCTGTATGTCTCCCTATAACACCCCTATCCTGCCAGTTAAGAAACCAGATGGAACCTACAGAGTGGTGCAGGATTTAAGAATAATAAATGAAATTGTCAAATCAAGGCATCCCACAGTTCCGGATCCCTATACAATCCTGAATCAGATCCCTTCTTCACACCAGTATTATTCAGTACTGGACTTAAAGGATGCTTTCTAGGGGTGTCCGATTACAGAAGATAGTAAACAGCATTTTGCCTTTGAGTGGGAACATGAAGAAGGAAGGAAAATGGTAAAACAACGATTGACATGGACAGTTTTACCTCAAGGTTACACTGAGTCGTCGGTTCTGTTTGGGCAAGCGTTGCAGAAAATATTAAGAGAATTTACTCCACCCTCAGGAGTTAGGTTGTTGCAATATGTTGATGACTTGCTTTTATCAGGGGAACAGGAAAAGCTGGTTGAGGAGGCTACTGTACAGCTGCTTAATTTTCTTGCTAAGAAAGGACTTAGAGTGTCTGAAAAAAAGGCGCAGTTGGTAGAAAAAAAAGTTCAAATATTTGGGACATATTTTGATTAGAGGGTTGCGGTGTATTGATCTAGAAAGAATACAAGGGATTTTACAAGTACCATTACCCAAGACAAAAAAGGAGTTACGGCAGTTTTTAGGGTTGGTGGGGTACTGTAGAGTATGGATTGAAGATTTTTCTGTTGTGGCCAGACCTTTATATGACCTTTTAACCCAAGACAGTCCTAATGTCATGGTATGGACACCAGAGGGAGAGCAAAGCTTTAAAAAATTAAAGGACAAATTGGTTAATGCCCCAGTCTTAGCTCTTCCAGACACAGAAAAGGAATTTGAACTATATGTGGATGTTAAACAGGGTCATTGTAAAGGAGTTTTAGTGCAAGAGCATGGGGGGACAAGGAGGCCTGTTGCTTATTTTTCAAAACTCTTAGACCCCGTGGCCAGGGGTTGGCCCCACTGTCTGCAAAACTGTGCAGCTACAGCTCTGATGGTGGCTGAGGCTCGAAAGCTGACAAGGGGAGGTTATCTGATTGTTAAAGTTTCACACCCGATTAAAGCTTTGTTAACTGAGAGAGCCTCTAAATGGATGACCAACGCTCGGTTATTACAGTAGGAATCCTGCTTAATGGAACAGGAGGATTTAGAATTTAAAAGTGGGGGAGGGTTTAACCCAGCCTCCTGTTTGAACGGCCCTGAAGAGGAGGGGGAGGGAGAAACCCATGACTGCATTCAGGTATTAGATGTCCAGACCCGGGCTAGAAAAGATTTATGAGATACTCCATGGCCTGAGGGAAAAAATGTGTTTATTGATGGGTCTTCAAAGGTGGTAGAAGGGAAACGATTTACAGGATACTCTATCGTGAATAAAAAGCAATTAAAAGAAGGGGGGAGGTTACCATGCACCTGGTCAGCTCAGACAGCAGAGCTGTATGCACTTGTGAGAGCCTGTGAATTATACCGGGGCAAGACAGTGAATGTTTTTACTGACTTTAAATATGCATATGGGGTAATACATGCATTCGGAAAACTCTAAGAAGAAAGAGGTTTATTAACCTGCAGGGGAAAGAAGTTATTTCATGAGAACTTAATCTGCCGCCTATTGGAGTTGGTGAACTTACCAAAAAAGGTAGCAATAATACACATTAAAGGGCACCAAGCAGGGTACTCAGAGGAGGCAATAAGAAACCGACTGGCTGATTGTTATAAATGAGATAGACCAAATTTTAGAAATCAAAAATTTAGAATTTTATTGAGAGACAAAAATAACAGTCTCGGACAGCCACAATTAAAAGGACAGTGTCGGGCCCGGGCACGGCACTGGGTGAACTCTGATAACAAACTCTGCCAGTCTGCTATCCCCCCAAGTTCACATTTTTGGTCTGAAGCTGTCCCTTTTTATACACTGGATCGTAGAGAAGAGACGAGGCTCTGATGTAGTCCTCGTCCGCGGCGGCTTAATTGATTATTCATGCTCGGGTCTAGGAGTCTTGAATAGTTTTTCCGGGGTTAACAATGGCCTTAATGTTTGAGCCCAGGTGTGTCACTGACATGATAATGTCTAGGAGAGTCTGATGAGATCTAGGGAGATATGTTAATGTCCGGAGGAAGCATGTGAGATACATATCTGATGGAATCATTGATTCTTGAGTAGCTCATCAGCTCCTTCCGTGGCTTTTGTGTTCCTTTTAGGGTTTCCTGGCAGAGGCATGTCGCTGACATTCTTTTCCCGTCCCCGTATCCCCGGT
Organism: Progne subis subis; assembly: GCA_022316685.1. Lineage (NCBI taxonomy): Eukaryota > Metazoa > Chordata > Aves > Passeriformes > Hirundinidae > Progne > Progne subis. The sequence continues at coordinate 24,990 of JAKJHU010001518.1, read as the reverse complement.
CTGGGGTTTTGTGCTGCTAGCAGAAATATTTCGTACCTTCCCTGTATGACTTTTAGGTTTACAGGATATAAACTTACATGAATTATCTTAAAGACATATATTACAGTTTTATCTTAGTTTTTTTAGAACATATGCAGATAGATACAAACATATTTTATATGGGTGTATTACAATACAGACATATTCAAACACGAATTAACTTTAGGACATTTATTACACTGATGAAGAAGCTCAAAAAGCTGCACTGTCGCCAGAAATCTCTAAGATCCCCCCCTTGCTCCCAGTAACTGCATCTCTGCCAGAGAAACTGTCTTTTTCACCAGAAGAACATGAGATAATTAAAAAGAGTGGGGTAGAAGAAAAAGGGGGATAATTAGTTTACAAGGCATAATAAGCAGTAGATACCAAAAGCTCTGGCCCCCAGTGACTTTCTTCCTATAGTTTCCTAAATTCATGTATCACCCCATATGCATATTTAGAGTTAGTAAAAACATTCACTGTCTTATCCCGGTATAATTCACAGGCTCTCACAAGCGCATACAGCTCTGATGTCTGAGCTGACCAGGTGGGCGGTAACCTCCCCCCTTCCTTTAGTTGCTTTCCATTCACGATAGAGTATCCTGTAAATCGTTTCCCTTTTATCACCCTTGAAGACCCATCAATAAACACTTTTTTTTTTTTCCTCTTGTTTTTACTCAAAGGCAAAATGCTGTTTACTATCTTCTGTAATCGGACACCCCTAGAAAGCATCCTTTAAGTCCAGTACTGAATAATACTGGTGTGAAGAAGGGATCTGATTCAGGATTGTATAGGGATCCAGAACTGTGGGATGCCTTGATTTGACAATTTCATTTATTATTCTTAAATCCTGCACCACTCTGTAGGTTCCATCTGGTTTCTTAACTGGCAGGATAGGGGTGTTATAGGGAGACATACAGGGCTCCAAAAGACCCTCCTTTAGCAGGGACTCAATGACAGGCTGTAACCCCTTCTTTCCCTCCTTTGAAAGAGGGTATTGCTTTTTAGATACTACTTGTCCTGGTTGTTTCAAAGTAATTTGGAGAGGCTCTATGTCTAGTTTTCTGTATTTTCCTGGGGCTGCCCACACTTGTAGGAACAACATTCCCCTGATCCCTTTGCTCTGGGAGTTGAGGATACAGGGGATCTGCAGCTGGTCCTGGTTCAGCTGGCAACACTGGAGGACAAGACGGGGGAAGGTACTGAAGAACACCCCAATTCTCACCAGTTCCTCCTTCCTCCCTGTAATAAATGATCAAGCCCAATTTAGTGAATCAAAATACAGAGTTTTATTTCAAGACTTAAACTCAGTCTCTAACAACCACAGTTAAAAGGAACAGCGTCGAACCCCGGGTTTCGGCACTGGGTGAACACAGAAACGGACCCTATCGCTCCGAATCTACCCTGTTCACGTAGTATGTCTCAAACTGCTGGTTTATATACAGTCCTTCGCTAAGGATGAGGAGTTACCCTACTCCTCGGGCCCCTTCTGCTTCATCAGATATTCATGTCCATGTCTCGGGTCAGTTGAATAGATTTCCTGGAGTGGAACAATGTCTTGATTGCTTTCTCCAGAGTGGTGTTTAGAGATGTAAAACTCAGCTGGAACAGATAAGATAACTATCTGGTGTTGATCGCTGCGTCGTTAGCAGGTTCATCTCCGGGGGGGGGACACGTCTTATCTGGTCACTCCTTCTATTCACTGAGTAAACGAGTGTTCTGATGGTTTCTGGGCAGAAACCCCCCCTGTTTCTCAACCCTCATGTCCCCCTCACATTCCGCTTTTCAAATCCCAAGTACATTTTATATTTTACAAAGTTTAATTCAGACCAAACGTGAATTAACTTTATATTACATATCACACTCCCTTTTTTCCTCTTCTCCCTTTTTCTTTAACAGATAGATTTCTTTCGTTGCTTGTCTAAACCATATCAATCCACATTCCCTTTCAATCCATCCTCTCCAATTCTCCTCTAAATACTTCAACAAAATTCTACACAAACGAATCCTATCTGTTCCATAAGGTGGACACATAAGCCCCTTTTGCAACTTATACTCCGGCCACACAAAATAACAATATTTTACCATCATTTCCACAGTCACCTCTGGGTGAATGCATAGCCTGTCCCAAGACCTCAGCATTCTCCCCAAGGGACTCTCCAGGGGTATTATGGGATCGTCATCCCTTTTGCCAGGGCCCCTTCCCGGCTTTACCCTAGCAACCCTCCATGGGTGCTGTGTTTCACCTGTGCTACCCTCCATGGGTGCCCTCTCAGGTTTGCTCCCCGAAGATCCCATTTTACTCACCGGTGAGATTTTCAGTGGTCCTTCCCTGCGGACTCTTCACGAAACCCCCTGGTCCGTCACTCGTCTGTCGCCTGGACAGTCTCAGGAACCCAGTCGATCGCCCAGTGCCGGCCACCACCAAGGGGAGCTGATCACCGAAACTGGGTGAGGCGTGCCTTCATCTCCGCTCGCTGCCCGCCGCCCCGGATGGTGGAAATATCCCGGACAAGAGCCCTCAAATTGTTAGGAAAATTAATCCATGAACACCAGAGGTTTATGTCCAAAAAGGAGACATTGGAGTCCCTTTACTTTATTTGAATAAAGGGAGAGGCCATGGGGCATTTCACTTCAGGTCTCTCAGTTTTTCGGAGGACGCAGCCTCCTTTTTATCCTAATTTCCAGGCCTCATTTCCCTCTCTCTTTCCCCATTGCCTGAGGTACTGGAGAGCTACAAACTTCCCGAAATGCCTAAGATTCCCCTTTTAATGTATAACCTCCCCCTAGTTTTTAATTTTTATGGGATTTATGGGTTTTTCCCCATTGTTGCTTTCATCTTTCAATATTCAATTTCATTTACAAAGAAACTTATGGTTTGTTTGTAAAGGCAAGTATCTTCTTTTCCATTCATCAATCAGTAGAATCCTTCCCATTGTTTCTCTTATATCTCAGTGCTAGTTTTATCTACCAGAAAACCCAGGGCTTGTTTGTAAAGACAAATCTTGTCATTCCTCTCAATGTGAACAAAGCTTACCTATCTACTTCAGCTATTTCAGGAACTTATTATCTTAACTTTCCTAAAAATCCCTAATTCGTCAAATTTAATGTCTCAGATTTAGTAACTCATTGCTTGTCAGCTTTATGTTTATGTAGCTGTGCTTGTAATGAAAAACAAAATGTGGTCAATAGGACATAAGATAGCTGCAGATTTCCTGCTTAAAGGACCCATTGAACACAGGAAACTAAGTTCATCAAGGATTCATTTGTCACTAATGCATTGAAAAGGTACAAAGGTCAGGACGAGGAAGACCCCTCTTACTTCCTCATTTTGGGTGACGCCTCCCCAGAAGAGACCCCCGACTCATTTTAGGAAACAAAGTACGCATGCTTAATAGCCTTTTTGCTAATTAGCATACGAAGCAAGAAATGAGAGGTGACAGGAGTATGAATATGTATTTGTATTTTGGGTATTCAACACTTTTGTAAATAAAAGGCTTTGTAATTACCTGTGAATTTCGCAGTGCATATTTGGGAACTATACCGCGTGCTGCCCGGCCGTAATAAACATACACTTTCTAACTTAAAACTGTTAGAGAGTTTTTGTCCATCACAGTTGGGTATCAATACTAGATCAATACCCATATTTCTTTAATAAGTCATTTTGGCGAGCCAGGCAGGAGACTGCTCTCTCTGGCCGTGGGGTCAGTGGGGTCCAGGACCCCTCTGGGCGCCCACCTGGAATTTTCTGGCAAGAGGGCTCCTGCTGTCCCGCTGACTACCCGGGGAAAGATCAGAAGCTGCTGGAACTACGGACAAAAGGTATGTTTATATTTGAAAATAGGTACCTTGGTATAGGCGGTTGGTAAGACACTGAGAGACGTCTCCTGCGCAACATAAGCCTCTTGGGTTTGTTTGTAAAGGTTGTGACAGCTCTGCGGAGCTTGGTATCAGTGGTTTGGTAGTCTGTGTCCCGTAGTGGGGACAGCGGTAACCGTTTTTTTTTTTTTTTTTTGCTGTGTCATCTTGCAGTTTGAAGATGACTTGGTAGTCCGTGTCCCGTCAGGTGGCAGCGGCGGCAGTAAAATAACCGGTGTTGTTGTTGTGTATTATGAGCAGTGGTGGCTCCGGTTACAGTTTGTGGTTTAAAGGTACCTTGACAATCCATAATCGGTGTGGCGAGCCCGTTCTGGGACGCGAAAGGTCCCGTTGTGGATCGCGGAAAATCCCGATTGCGGCCCCGTGCACAGGGTGTGTGTGGTGTGAACGGATCCCTGTTTTGTGGTCTCGTGGTTTTGTGTGTGTGTTCAGGTATGGAAAAATTATTGGTGCATCGTATGTATCGTGGTCTGTGGGAGTTTGTGTTGTAAGCATTTTGATTTGTGTGATTTTGGAGTGTGTTAGTAACCCGTGCAACTGTTTCTAGGAGTTTTGCAAGCTTGAAGTTGTAAAAGCCTTTTGAATTCCCCGCCTGATCAGCGGAGGGATCCCTCTGTTTGCAAAAGCAGAAGGATTTAAAGTGTTTGTATTTTATCCAGATTGTGTGCTGGAGGGGAATTAGACTGTGTGTGAGCTTGAACAGCGTGTGCTTTTGGCAATAAGATTTTGCTGACGTTTTATTAGGTGAAAGAGGCATTTGTGTAAGTTTAAATTGTTTAATTTTTGAGCTAAGAGGAGCAAGCGGCGTAAGGAGGTTTGAAACCTGAGCCAGCCCCAACAATCGCGGGAGGGCGGGGTGTGATTTGTTTCTCTGGTAACCGCAGGGGAATCCAGGCTCTGCAGCCTCAGGCCGCGTCTCTAAACTCCCTGTAAAACCCTAAAGAAGTTTTTTTTTTTTTTGGTGAGTGAGTGTGTTAGTGAAAAAAAACATAGTTTCGCTTGTTTAAGAGGCTTGCAGTTGCTCGAGTGTGTGGTAATATTTTAAAATCCTGGTGGTATAGACCCTAACCACAGAGGAGTGGAGAGGCAGCGTGGGATCAGGGTTACCCCCCCCCCCCCGCCTCACCTCCTTCTCACGGAGGGATTTGCGTGTGGTGTCTTGGCCAAAATCCGTAGGATTTTTCAGCGAGACCTTGTTGAAACTTCTGGTGGAGTGTGTTTGGGGTCGTGAGGGACCCCTGGCTATTTTCTTGGCGAGCCTAAAACGGTTGGTGTTTGGAGTTGTATCTCTCTAAGAAAAGGCTTTGATTGTGTGCAGAAAGCAGAGATCCCAGAATTCATGCCCAGAGCTGGCAGAAATAGCCGAGAAATGTTAGGTGCTGAGATATGATTAAGCAGCATTCACCTGATTGGGCAGATCTGCATCTGCTACTTGATGCCTTAACAGAAACTGAGAAGCAATTAGTTTTGAAAGTGGTTGGGGATCTGGCTGAGGATGATTATAGGACAACACAGGAGGATGTTAAAGATGTATTTCCCCTTCAAGACTGTGAAAAGTGCATATTATATGGCTCTACTCAAGATCTTTACTATATGTATTATGTTGTATTGATTAGTAATGTATTAATATTTTGATAGTATAGTAAATGTAGTTTTGTAGTTAAAATGTAGTCTTTATATACCAACCACAGGAAAACGTAAATCTTTCAGAGAAAAAGAATTTACTACTTCCTTATCAGAAGAGACCAACTTCTCCTGCCTTGCTCAGCCCTGAAGACGCCATAGAGATTAAAGGAAAAAAGTGACACTAAATAGAGAGAATTCTTTGTTTGAATGGAATTTATGCATCATGTATGAAATGTATGAATATTCAACAGGCTATTGCTTTTAAGAGGTAATCCTTTGTTAACGGGGGTCCTTCTTCGGAGCTTTTTTGCTCAGGAAGGCACCCAGACATCTGTAACTTTGTTTTTATTGTCTTGTATTGTCCTAACCCTAATTGTTCAATTTTTTATTACTCTAATTCTATTTTTATAACCATTTTATTTACTATTAAACTTTCAAAATTTTAAAACAAGTGATTGGCGTTTTTCACAAGATCCAGATTGGGATCCTAATGATGATGAGGGGTTAGGATGGTTAAAGAGATAGCGAGAACTGATAGTAAAAGGGCTAGAAAGAGCAATCCCCAAAACTATAAATTGGTCAGCTTTATATGCTATCAAACAGGGCCCCTCTCAAACACCTTCTGAATTTCTAGATCACCTGCGAGACGCAATGCGCCGACACACCACCCTGGCTCCTGGATCTGATGAAGGAATGCAGCAGTTAATAAATTTATTTTTAGGACAATCCACAGGAGATAGCAGGCGGAAACTCCAGAAGATCCGGGGTCCAAGCAGCAGGAATTTAGAAACTTTACTGAATAAAGCATAAAAAGTTTTTAGTAACCAGAAAGAAGGATATAAACAAGGGATGAAGAAACTAGTAGCAGTAGTAAAAGAAGGAGAAAAGAGAAAACGTGGACAAGGTCCACCAAAACAAGGACCACCCTGACTAGGAAAAGATCAATGTGCATTTTGTAAGAAATTTGGTCACTGAAAAAAAACAGTGCCCAGAATTAAGAAAGGGTGATGAACATAAAGATGATCAGAAAAAGGAAAAAGTAGTTGCTCATGTAAAGGAGAACTGAGGGGGACTGTGGGGCCCTACCCTACGAGACCCTCTGGTTATAGTTAAACTGGGGAACAAAGAAAAAGAAGTGAAATTTTTGATAGACACAGGGGCAACATTTTCAGTGTTGAATAAGGCCCTAATACCTGTAACCAATGACTATGTTATGGTAAAGGGGGCAACTGGCCAATCTGAAAGAGCTTATTTTTGCAAACCATTGAAGTATAAATTGGGAAAACAGTGGGGCATCCACCGATTTTTATACATGCCTAATGCTCCATCTGCACTTTTGGGCAGAGATTTGCTAGAGCAGCTGGAAGCAAAAATAATATTCAAAAATGGGGAAATTAGTTTGGAGGTAAGGGATCAACAATATGTAGAACTGTTAAGCTTAATGCTAATAACCAAGGAAATTGAAGTGGCAAGTGAAAAGGAAAATTTTAGGAAAATAATGGATCAAGTATTTCCAGGAGTGTGGGCCTCCAATATACCAGGAAGAGCAAAGAATGCACTACCAGTGCAAATCAGGCTTAAAGAAGGAGGACAGCCAGTAAGGGTTAAACAATACCCCCTAAAGAAAGAAGATATAGAAGGGGTTAGCCCAATTATTGAGAACTTTCTGCAGCTAGGACTACTGAGAGTATCAATCTGATTTTAATACTCCTATTCTGCCAGTAAAGAAACCTGATGGGTCATACAGATTAGTACAAGATTTAAGGGCTGTTAACAAGGTAACTGAAGACTTGTATCCAGTGGTTGCCAATCCCTACACCTTGTTAACCTGTTTAACACCTGAACTAGCTTGGTTTACTGTTCTAGATCTAAAGGATGCTTTCTTTTGCCTCCCTCTCCATGAAGCCAGCCAGAAAATTTTTGCATTCGAGTGGGAAAGCCCTAAAACTAGAAGAAAAACTCAGCTCACATGGTGTGTGTTACCGCAGGGGTACAAGAACTCCCCCACTATATTTGGTGTTGTAATGCATTAATTTGGTTTATATTTGTAATGTTCTTTTCTATCTGTCCCTGCCCAGCAGTGCCCATCCCCCTCATTGAGATGTAACCTAATCTTGTTTCCTCCTACTGAACACTGATTGGGCGAGGCCTCTGGGGTCTTGCCTGTGGGCCCTGCCCCCTGGGGGAAAAAGCCACGGTGGGGGAGGGGCCAGCACTCTCTGGCATCAGCTTTCCATCGGACAGGGTCTCAAGGCTGAGCAAGACATAAGAATAAAAGCAGAACTATCCCACCGAAGTCAGAGAGTCAAGACTCTTCCTTTACCTTCGGCGGTGTCTAGTCTCGTGGGGAAGGCTACAACTGGCGCCTGAACTGGGGCTTGAAGGCACAAAAGGTTCCCAAAAAGCTGGAAGAACCACTCAGAGAGCACGTGGCCGAAGAAACCCATGCAGAGACATCTTGGTTTTTTCTCTGAGATTCAGGTGGTTTTAGAGTCTTTTTGCCCTCTGCAAAGCTCTGAGCCAAACGCAAGAAAAAGACGGAGTCTTCAGGTTCTGATTTTTCAAGGTTGCATGCTTCATTTATTGTTTCTTATCTTACAATTTTCTCAGTGCCCCACAAAAGATGTTTGCAGCTGCTTGGGCATCTGGTGACTCCTCGACTCCTCCTGTGCAGGGCTGTCTCTATCTTTTATACTAATTGCTACGTATTCTTTATTTATCATTATTTGCCAATACCTATCACTTATACTAAACAGGTCATCTCTACTTTGATCCAATCTCTTTAGACTACTTTTTGCCACCGTCACTGCAGAAAATGGAGTGAGGGAAGAAGAAAGAAGAAGCAGGAGACAACGCCCCAAATCCTCCATCTTGCCCCCATTCACTTCCATACTAAAAACCCAAACCTACTGTTTTTTCACCCTGTGATAAGCTAAACTACTATCTTTCACACTCTTGTGGCTTGCAATCCTTCCCGCAGTGCAGGAAGCCTTTCCCACGGACTGAGATCAAAGCCAATGTCCCTTTGGGCTCTAGGCCAGGGTCCCAGACCCCCTGTCCAGGTCTCTGACCCTCCAGGGCAGCCAAAGGAATGCCCTGGACTCCAACAGAGACAGACTCATCAGGCTTGGCGTTCACTGTGGAGTCTCCAGATACAGGACTCTACAGGCCACGGCTGCAGTTTTCTTCCTTGGACTCAAAAATCCCATCGGAGTGCTGCAAAAAAAGCCCATGACCAGCAAGCTGCCTAGGGACGGCCACATGCTCGTGGAAAAATGACCCTAGGATCAGAGACTGAAAATACTTTATGCACATTTGGCTCAGTCCAGTCCCTGTCCCAAGAGCCCAGAGAGAGCGATCCACGTGCTCCCCTTGCTTTTATCCAGGGGGAAGGGCCCAGAGGCAGGGACAAGCCACTGCCCAATCAAGGATAAAGTGGGAATGGAACAGAGTTGGGTTACATTCCAGTGTGGGGGATGGGCGCAGCCGATCAGGGGCAAACCACGTGATACAGTTAAAGGGGACCATTACAAATCCGATGAAACACAATATAAACCCAATTAATGCATTACAACATTTCCCCTTTTCTTATTAAATTGAGAAGGAGGAAGGCTCAGTTCGTGGGAGATGATCAGAGTTCGGAACTTGAGCACCTTTAAAGTTGCAGAAGAAAAATGACCTTTAGTGCAAACAAACTGTCTAGAAAAACACTGTTAAGGAATAATGATAATTAGAAGGAGAAGGTTTGGCGCTTTCTCCTCCTCCAGGCAGCACTGGCCACTTGTGGGCCCTCTGCAGGTGGCTTTGCAGTTTTAGGGATGAAAGGTTTCACCCACTTGGCTGGCACCAACTTGGGACCTGAGGGAGTGGACACGCAGGCATACCCACGACCCCAGGTGATCAGACCATGAGGACCCTCTGTTTCCCTGGTTGCTATATCCTTTACCATTACTGGTGGCTTTGCTTCAGCTGCAGTTGGCAGTTCTCTCTGAAGTGGCGCACAATTGGTGGGTTAAGATTTTCAAACATGCAATTTAAAAAGTTCAAAGTGAACAAGGCTTTGGACAACTGGATTTGGGGTGTTTCTAATTTTTAGAGACTGATGTTGTTGGTTGAGGACCCTTTTGAGGTTTTGGTGGGTCCTTTCCATGATGGCCTGACCTGTCAGGGAGTAGGGGATGCCTGTTTTGTGCTCTACTCCCCATTGCTGCAGGAAGCTTCTGAACTCCTTGGATGTGTACGTGGGTTCATTATCAGTATTTATTGATTTGGGGATGCCCAGGAAGGAGAAAGCCTGTATTAGGTGTTTCATGGCATCACTAGACTTCTCCCCTGTGTGGGCAGAGGCATAGACAGCTCCAGAAAAGGTGTCTACAGATACATGGACATACCTTTGCCTACCAAAGGACATGATGTGTGTCACGTCTGTCTGCCATACCTCACAGCTTTTCAATCCCCTGGGGTTTGCTGCTGCACTTAGGGCTGGGAGTGCATGTTGCTGGCATGAGGGACACATTGACACAATTGCCCGAGCCTGTTCCTGAGTTAGGTGGAACTGGCGGACTAGGCCTGGTGCATTCTGGTGAAAAAGCTGATGGCTGATTTTGGCTTGTCCAAAGATGTCTGGGAGTGGGGCCATCTCCACAGACACAGCAAGAGCATCAGCCCTTCTGTTGCCCTTGGCTATGAATCCTGGTAAATCGGTGTGTGATCTGATGTGCATCACATAAAATTGTTGCTCACGGTGGGAGACCAGATTCACTAGTTTTGAGAGCAAGTTGAAAAGAGCAGTGTTGGAGGCCTCACTCAGTACAGCTTGTTCAGCTCTGGATACTACACCTGCTACATAGGCCGAATCTGTGACCAAATTGAATGCTTCAGGAAACTTTTCAAAAGCTCTAACAACTGCAGCCAACTCAGCTACCTGAGGCGATCCTTCCACCTCGACAATATCTTTTTCCCACTGCTGAGTTTGAGGATTTTTCCATGTTATTACTGATTTATGAGATGTTCCAGATGCATCTGTAAAAACGGTTAGAGCCTTTAAAGGCCTCCTGCTCTGAACACTTTTTAATGACAATTTGAACTGAATTTGTTCTCTAAACAATTTGTGAGCAGGCCAATGAATTGAAATTTAACCTGTGTAACTATCTAGAGCAAACTGCAAAGCTTCATTTTCATGAATCAGGTGCTCCAACATTGCTTTTGTGATTTGGCCCGAGTTTATCTCATTTGGGATGTGAATGCACTCAAAATCACATCCTGCCAACTCCCTGATCCAAGTCCTGGCTTTCCGGATCAATTCTGCTACCAGTTCCTATGGCCTGGTCATTCTTTTGGACTGGTGGTGACTGAGGAAAACCCACTCTATGATTAAGAGGGGATCCCTACAGTCTTTGTCCTTTTTTGATTTTTCTACTCTTTCCCACTGAAAAATCACCCCGTGTAGGTGTGGCAGTTTGCCTAAAATGATGAATTTGAGTGGCAAGTCTGATTTGCACCTGTTGGTCTGTCTGGTGGCCATACAGTCCTGTACCTTTTCTAGGGCTGCTCATGCCTCTTGGGTGAGGGTCCTAGGAGAACGTAGCTCCTCTCCCCCTTTTAACAGATTAAAGATGGGGGCTAGGTCTTCAGTGGTCAGACCTAGCCAAGGTCTTACCCAATTTAAGGACCCACACAACTGCTGGACATCTGCTAAGGTCTTGATGTTATTTTTGACAGCCAATTTTTGCGGCACAATGGTCCGCTTACCAATCTCCAGACCCAGGTACTTCCAAGGTGGCATCCTTTGAATCTTTTCCTCCTGAAGCTCGAACCCTGCAGCAACCAAAGAATCGATTGTCAGGTCAAGTGCGTGGGACAGTAAGTCATCGCTGGAGGCACACACAAGCACATCATCCATGTAGTGCAGGATGATGGCTTCTCCTACAGCTGCGTGCACTGGGGACAGCAGGGAAGAGAGGTACCACTGACAATTAGATGGCGAGTTTTTCATCCCTTGGGGAAGAAATTTCCAGTGGTATCTTTTCCTCGGGGCTTCTCGGTTGAGGGTAGGAACTGAGAAGGCGAAACATGGGGCATCATCAGGGTGCAGAGGGATCTGGAAAAAACAATCTTTGATATCAATAATTGCCAAATTCCAATTTTGGGGGAGCATTGCCGGGGATGACATCCCTGGTTGGAGAGAACCCATGTCCTCAATGACATTATTAATTTGACGGAGATCATGGAGGAGCCGCCACTTGCCTTTGTTTGCCTTTTTTATAACAAAGACTGGGGAATTCCACGGAGACGTGGTTTCCACAATGTGGCCTTTAGCTAGCTGTTCATCCACTAGCTCCTGAAGCGCCTTCAATTTTTCTTTACTGAGCGGCCACTGCTCTACCCAGACTGGTGAATCAGTTTTCCAATTGAGTTTCTGGGTAGGGCGCTCTTCAGTGGCCGCAGCCTGAAAAACCAGGGGGGCATCTGGAATGCCAATCGTGACACACACACACCCCCCCCCCCCCCCCACTGGGCCATCAGGTCTCTCTCCCACAAGGGCTCTGAATAATCTAAAACAAATGGACACAGTGTACCTAATTGTCCATTTGGCCCCTTAATTTGCACAACACTTTTTGATTGTTTTGCCCATTTCATTCCCCCTATACCTTCTACGTGCCCAACCACATTTTGCAGTTCCCACTGTGAGGGACACATCCTTTCTGGTACAATCGTTATATTCGCGCCTGTGTCCAAAACTCCTTTGAAGTTTATTACTTCCCCACTGTGACAGACCTCACACCCTATTATGAGTTTGTCCCTCCCAATAACTCTTGTGGGGCAAACCTCAAGGTGTTTGTTCCTTGTGCTGTTTTTTCCAGGGAATGGGTCAGGTGCTGGAATTGCCTGAGCTATTATCTGCCCCTTAGGCAGAAACAAAGGTGGGCAGACACAGCGCAGCCAGAGAACTAGTTGTTTAGGGTTTGATGAGACGAGACCAGGAAGGATCTCGATCTCTCTCAGGTGTGTACTTGGTGTCCCCAAGGATGACATACTTACTGCCAACATGTTGCCAGGAGCCTAGCACTTGTAGATCCAATGAACCTAAATGCCAGTCTGTGTCACTTAGGTGCAAGGATTCTGTCAGTTGCAACCTAAAAGGCTCTTGGAGACATTCTATGGTTAGACAGGGTCTGCTTATGTCATGATCTGAAAGGGTCATATCTGGTGACTTCTGCTGAAAGGTAGAACTGATTATAACAGGATTATTTAATTTAACATTTGCATTTTTTAGTTTTTTCTCCCCCCTCCTCGGATTTGCCCTATTTATGTCGGCACGCTGGGCAAGTAAGCGCTGACATTTTAGTTTTTTGAAAAATTCCCTTTGAACTCTTGAGACCTCCCACCCCCATTGTCCCGAAAGTCCAGAAATTGCTTCTTTAAAGGGCATTGAGATGCCCAATGTCCAGCCTGATCGCACAGGGGACACATCATTCTTCTCTTGGGTGGTGGCTGTGGCACAGGCACAGGGGGCATGGCGTCTGCTGCGGCAGCTCTTTGCAGTGGTCTAAATGCATCTCTGGAACTGTGGTTTGGGTGTGCTGTCATGAAAGGGACCTTCTGGTTACACATGTGAAGCATGTCATCTAAGGTTGACACTGGTTCCAAGGGCAGGCTGAGGATGGCTGCCTTGCACTGTTCGTTTGCATTGGTCAGTGCCATCTCCTCCAGGACCTGTTCTTGGGCTCCTTCATTCTTAACCTGTAACTCGATAGCTCGGGTTAATCGCTCAACAAACATTACAAAAGTTTCTGATGGAAGCTGCTTAATTTTACTGTAAGATTGGAAGGACCCATCGGATTGAAAAGAATGCTTTTAAAGCAGTATCTTTAATGCATTCTAAAACAGCTAAAGGAATTTCTTGAGCTTGCTTGAGTGCTGCGACCCATTCACCATCATCCACATAGATGTTCTAACTGAATTGGTAAATTATTATTATCAACAGCCGTTTCAGGATTTTGCCAAACTCCAGGAGTAAATCTCTTAATCTATTTCTCTATGTGGAGTCCCAAAGCCTACACTGTGTGGATGAAAGGAGGGCAGAAAAAAGCTGCCAGAGGTCAAAGGGAACAATAGAATTCCCTGCTAAATTTGCTTTCAAAAGGCTGGGAAAGTATTCACTTTCGCGTCCAAATTTGGCTTGAGCTTTGCATAACTCCTGAATTGCTTGTTGGGGGAAGGGGTCCCAATTACTGTGGACAGCACCCCCTCTTTTCGACCATCGGTATGTGACGGGTGGCAGAAAAGCCAGGATAATTTCCTGCTTCCAGGTTCCCAGCTCCCTCCCCCCCCTTTCCCCGGGGCATGGGAACTGGGACTATGGGCGAGGAAACCGTGGGAACCAGGGGCAGGGAGGGGCTGGAGGCTTGAGTCACATGGGGTGGAGTCAGAGGGTGGAGGTTTGAGGGTAGGGGTGGAGTCAGAGGAGAGGGCGGTGCCAGGGGTGGCACCGAAGGGAGGGAGGGGTCTGGGGGGAGGAAGGGATTGCGAAAGGGATTGCGGGAAAGAGGGACAAACAAAGAGGGAGGCTCCTTGTGACTTGAGAGCACATGGCTTCGGCCATTTTGGGGAACAAAGGAGTCCCCTCCATCTTGTGACCCCCCTTCCAAACTAAGACTAGCTTGGGATTCACTAAGATGGGGGTTTTGTGCACTCGAACTGCCTGCAAAAGTAAACCGAACCCGGGGTTTACAAACTGGGGAAGAAGGGAGTTTTGGGGAAAGCTTAGGGGTTTCTTGAGGAATATCCAATTTTGGGGAAGGGATTTTGGGGTCAGAATTGGGAGAAACTGAAGAGACTGGGGAAAGTCTACAGGGAAACGGCTTTTTATTATTTTCATTTTGTTTTTGCATTGCAAATAGAATCTGCAGGCTCCAAAGAGCAAAATTTGCTTTTTCTTTATCATTAGGGGAGCTTGATTGAGACAATTCTTTTACAACAGTTTCCTAAAATTCTGGGGAGCTTATTTGCTCAGATGATACATCTGGAAATTGAGCAAATAACCACCGAAGGAATTTTTTTAATTGCTTCTTGGAAAAATGGGTTTTCCCATCCTCCAAGGCATTTAAAATATGGTAATAGACTCTCTTTTGAGACACAGACAGCCTTGCACCCATTTTTGGCTCAGATTTTGAGTTTCTGTATCCTCTTTATTGTGACTGAGAAACTGAAAGGAAAAAAAAACCTTTGCTGGAGAGAAAAAAAAGCCAAAAGGGGAAACAGTTTCCTTTTCCACCCCCCCCCCAGGCTGCCAAAAGCACTTTGAAGGTTTACTCTGAAAGCAAAACCTTCCCCGAAAAAGAAAAAAAACCCTTTTCCCTGAGGAACATCGCCTCTGAAAAAAGATTTTCCCTTAGAAAACCGAAAGTGGTACTCACCAAAATCCCAGCGTTCAGACGAATCTTTCCTTTCTTTCCCAATCACTCCTTTTGCCTGAGACTGACCCTTTTTGGTGCAAAAAGAGCTTCCAGTCTTGGTTCCCAGGATCAGTTTTCCACGAACATGTGGTCACTTCTCTGAGAGCAGCTTGCTGGTCGGGGGCTTCTTTGCAGGACTCCGATGGGATTTTTGAGTCCAAGGGAGAAAACTGCAACCCTGGCCTGTAGAGTCCTGTGTTTCGGAGACTCCACAGCGAACTCCAAGCCTGACGGGTCTGTCTCTGCGTGGGTGGGCTATGTTTCATGACTCACGTACCTGCGTGAGATTCCTCAGCCACGTGCTCCCCAAGTGGTTCTTCCAGCTTTTTGGGAACCTTTTGTGGCTTTGAGCCGCACATTGCATGCCAGTTGTAGCATTTCCCCACAAGACTAGATGGCCGCCAATGGCAAAAGTAAAAGATCCTGCTCTCTGGCTTGGATGGAATTTTACAGCTTTTATTCTCAAGTCCTGCCCTGCTTTGCTGGAGGTCTTCCCCGATCGCTTCCCAGGCCAGAGAGAGCTGGCCCCTCCCCCTTAGGGGCATTTTCCCCCAGGGGGCAGGGCCGAGAGGCAGGGCCCAGAGGCACCACCCAATAAGGGAGAAGTGGGAGGGAACAGGGCTGGGTTACATTTCAGCATGGGGGATGGGCAGATCATAGGACAGATACATAGAAAAAAACATTACAAATCCAATGAAATATAAACCCCAATTAATGCATTACAACACACTTGTGTATATAGGACAAGGTTGTGTCTGTCTTAGGACAGCCTGCCCCATCATAAAGATAGACAACCAAATTGTGAATGAAACTCAATTCAATTTGTGTGTTTGCAATTTTGTTAGAATTAAGGGATGTGATTTTTCCAATCGGGCACCTGTAATATCACATCACTGTATCAAGGCCAACCTAGCCACTGTGCAGAAGATACTGCCTGTGCCCATAGGAATGAATTTGACTAGTTGCTCAATTGTTGAAACATCATGAATTGAGAGAAATCTTAAAAGAAACATTTGTCTCATCATTGGTGAGATGTGCTTTTTGGGTGGTCACCGACAGCAACCGGTATACTGAATGCCTTAATCCACCCTATAGTTGTGTTGCCTATTTTAGTCAGCATACGTTTAGTGTTATCCATTGTAATACTTGTTTAGACTTAGAGGATGCTATGACGAGTGGCAGCTTTAACATCACTGTCAAAGGCGTGTAGCTTGGTCTTGAGAGACACTAGCTGCACGGCTTGGATAGATGAGGAAGACTCTGTATACTGAGTAAAAGAATTTACTCATTTCAAAGAAGAAGTGGGGAATGAGACATTAAATTTGAAGAATTAGGGATTTTAGGAAAGTTAAGATAATAAGTTGCTGAATTAGCTGAAGTAGATAGGTAATCTTTGTTCACAGTTAACAGAAGCCAGATCTTAGATAAGATATCCCAGATTTAGTAACTCATTGCTTGTCAGCTTTATGTTTATGTAGCTGTGCTTGTAATGAAAAACAAAATGTGGTCAATAGGACATAAGATAGCTGCAGATTTCCTGCTTAAAGGACCCATTGAACACAGGAAACTCTAAGTTCATCAAGGATTCATTTGTCATGAATGCATTGAAAAGGAAGAAAGGTCAGGACGAGGAAGACCTCTCTTACTTCCTCATTTTGGGTGACCCCTCCCCAGAAGAGACCCCCGACTCATTTTAGGAAACAAAGTACACATGCTTAATAGCCTTTTTGCCAATTAGCATACGAAGCGAGGAATGGGAGGTGACAGGGGTATGAATATGCATTTGTATTTTGGGTATTCAACACTTTTGTAAATAAAAGGCTTTGTAATTACCTGTGAATTTTGCAGTGTGAATTAGGGAAATATCCCATCATGCTTCCCAGCCATAATAAACATACACTTTCTAATGTTAAACTGTTAAGAGAGTTTTTGTCCATCACAGTTGGGTATCAATACTAGATCAATACCCAGATTTCTTTAATAAGTCACCTTGGCTCCTGCAAAACTGTAGTAAAGTCTCTAGAGCCTCTTCATTGTGCTCAACCCCTCTTTTTACTTAATATCAGAGTCCAAATATTCACTATAGCTCTGTCTTCTGCAGAAATTTTACCACCCATTTTTCCCAGCAGTAGCTCCCCTTTTTATATCCTTGTCTAGACAATCACAGCTCCTCGGCTGTCTGGCAGCTCTCTGGTTGCATGTCTCAACATTTTTTCCAGCTGTTTTTCTCTCTCACAGCTCTGGCCGTTTTTCTTTTGCATCTGTGGCTGTAACAGCTCTCCAGCTATCTCTTTCACACAGCTCTCTAGGCTGTTTTTTCTCTCACATCTCTGGCTGCTATTCTTTTGCAGCTCAGGCTGTATTTTCTCTTACAGATCTCAGCTGTTCCTCTCTGGTGCTCCATCTCCTTTCTTGTCTCATGGCTTAGGTCCATCATGGTCAGGGTCTCCGTATGTCGCAGTCAGGGATGACAGAGAGACGTCACAACATCCCAAGATTCATGCAGCAGAGTGTGTCTTTAATGGCCCACACAGCTCTTATATAGGCTATTCAAAAATTCCACGTTTGAACGTGATTGTCTCTGGTTACAACCCAGCTCATTGGCAATAGCTACTTGCTTACGTTCATCATCAGGGATAGGCAGGGTAGCCAAACCCCTCCTCCTCTTATGAAGCATACAGTCCAGCTGTATGCAGTCATACCTGTATGCAAGACGGGCAAACATACTGGTTTGCAGAAAACTTAGGAACAAGTGGTAATAGATTGGGAAGTGAATGTCCAAAGGGAGAAAAATGGGTTTGCTTTACATTTGGTGGTGTATTGTAATTGTATAGAATAATCTGCATTCAGACTGTCCTGGTTTGGAGACAAATTTGGGGGAAAACCCCTGTATAGGATCCCTCTGGGAAGCAAAACCCAAGTGGCCCCTCCCTCCAAACAGTCCGAAAAAAAAAAATCTTTGTGGAGAAAAGTGGAAAAAACTATTTTACTAAACAAATAAAGTGCATACAAGTATAAAGAATGAATAATATGAAACAATAAAATCTCTCGTTCTGAAGTGAGATGGCCAATTGAGAAAGTCCTTGCCGTGGGTGGAGCTCGGCTCTCTCTCAGTCTCTCCTCAGTCCCAGTCCCTCCGGCAATGCTGGAAAATGCCGAGGTCTAGGCCCCGGTGGGCTGCAGGTGCAGCCCCCAGTGATCCCCTGGGTTTTCAGTCCAGAGCAGGTTTAAACAGTTCCAAGGAAAAAGAAAGAAAAAAACAGTCCAGGGAACTTCTCTGCCCTGGCTAGCTGAAACTAACTAAAAGCAAAAAGATCTCTGTCCTGCAGTCTCTCCAAGCCTCCGCCGAACACCGTCCGGAGAAGAATGTGGAGGAGTCAGGCAGTTTTCTCAAAACAAACTCCGCGCTTCTCCTTGCTCTTAGAACCAGTCTTAAAGGCACAGGACTCAATATACAGAGTTCAAACAGAACAGACGATTGGGGATACAAGCATCATAAAGTTACCCTAGGACATTCCACCCCTTATCCCCATATTGTCAATTTACTAAAACTAATACATACTCTAGCTCTACACACACATACATCTATATAAAAACAATATGCAATATACAGCTACATACAGTGGCAGTACCATTCAGCACACAACGATAATTACACACGGTTCTCACCCAACAATCAAATCTCCCTGGGGTACACATCGTGTGGTTCCATCTTTCTGCATTACCCACCATGTGCAGCCTGGCCCCTGAGCAAAGACAATCCCACGGATGGGATCCTCTGTACTTGAAGCAGAATTGATCCAAACTGTCTTCCCTAACAAACCTCTTACATGTACTACTGGGACTTTCTCTCCATCTGCTGTATGTAGGGGCTCAGATTGGGCAGGGCCCTGCTCGGTTGGTGGAACCTCGGGTGTTAACTAACCAGGTGGCCTTTGCTAGATGCTGCTCCCAATTTTTGAATGATCCCCCACCCAGTGCTTTCAGGGTGGTTTTTAGCAGTCCATTGTATCTTTCTACCTTCCCTGAAGCTGGTGCATGATAGGGGATATGGTACACCCACTCAATGCCATGTTCCCTAGCCCAGTTGTTGATGAGGCTGTTCTTGAAATGAGTTCCATTGTCTGACTCAATCCTCTCAGGGGTACCATGCCTCCAAAGAACTTGCTTTTCAAGGCCTAGAATGGTGTTCCGGGCAGTAGCGTGAGGCACAGGGTAGGTCTCCAGCCATCCAGTGGTGGCTTCCACCATGGTCAGCACGTAGCGCTTGTTCCTGCTCCTCTTCATCCATGAGACCAAAGTTTTCACCTTCCGGCCAGTTTGTAATTATTTCCAGAATCCCAGGGCGATTTGGGTTTCCAATGCGGGCGCGCTGAGTGATGAGGGCAATCCATTTGCTCCATGTGGCATTGGTGGCATGGTGGGTAGAGGGAACTTCTGCTTTGAACATCCATCCCAGCACTGGTAGTCGAGGTGCCAGCAGGAGTTGTGTTTCAGTGCCTACTACTTCTGAGGCAGCTTGAATTCCTTCATAGGCGGCCAAGATTTCCTTCTCTGTTGGAGTGTAGTTGGTTTCGGATCCTCTGTAGCTTCGGCTCCAGAATCCCAGTGGCCGGCCCCAAGTCTCCCCAGGCACTTTCTGCCAAAGGCTCCAGGACAGGCCATTGTTTCCGGCTGCTGAGTAGAGCACGTTCTTCACCTCTGGTCCCGTCCTGACTGGGCCAAGGGCTACTGCATGAGCGATCTCCTGTTTGATCTGGGCAAAGGCTTGTTGCTGTTCAGGGCCCCAGTGGAAATCGTTCTTCTTGCGGGTGACCAGGTAGAGAGGGCTCACAATCTGGCTGTACTCAGGAATGTGCATCCTCCAGAAACCTATGGCGCCTAGGAAAGCTTGTGTTTCCTTTTTGTTGGTTGGTGGACACATTGCTGTGATTTTGTTGATGACTTCAGTGGGAATCTGACGCCTTCCATCTTGCCACTTTATTCCTAGAAACTGGATCTCTCGAGCAGGTCCCTTAACTTTGCTCTTCTTGATAGCAAAGCCAGCCTTCAGGAGAATCTGGATGATCTTCTCTCCTTTCTCAAACACTTCCATTGCCGTGTTCCCCCACACAATGATGTCATCAATGTACTGTAGATGTTCCGGAGCCTCGCCCTTTTCCAGTGCAGCCTGGATCAGTCCATGGCAGATGGTGTGGCTGTGTTTCCACCCCTGGGGCAATCGGTTCCAGGTGTACTGCACGCCCCTCCAGGTGAAAGCAAACTGAGGCCTGCATTCTGCAGCCAGAGGAATGGAGAAAAATGCGTTAGCAACGTCAATTGTGGCGTACCATTTTGCTGCCTTGGACTCCAGCTCGTACTGGAGTTCCAGCATGTCCGGCACAGCAGCGCTCAATGGTGGAGTCACTTCGTTCAAGGCACGGTAGTCCACAGTCAGTCTCCATTCTCCGTCAGCCTTGCGCACAGGCCAGATGGGGCTGTTGAAGGGTGAGTGGGTTTTGCTGACCACCCCTTGGGTCTCCAGCTCACGGATCATCTTGTGGATGGGGATCACAGCATCTCGAGTTGTTCTGTACTGTCGGCGATGCACTGTTGAAGTGGCAATTGGCACTTGTTGCTCTTCCACCTTCAGAAGACCTACAGCAGATGGGTTCTCTGATAGTCCAGGCACGGTATTCAACTGCTTAACATCCCGTCTCTACAGCTGCTATCCCGAATGCCCACCTAAATCCCTTCGGGTCTTTGTAATAGCCATTCCGGAGGAAGTCTATGCCCAAAATGCACGGAGCCTCTGGGCCAGTCATAATAGGGTGTCTCTTCCACTCATTTCCAGTCAGGCTCACATGAGCTTCCACCAAAGTAAAATCTTGTGAACCCCCTGTCACCCCAGCAATGGAAACAGATTCTTCCCCCACGTCTTGATGGGAGTAATGTGCACTGTGCACCAGTGTCAACTAAAGCCTCATATTTTTGTGGTTCTGATGTGCCAGGCCAACGAATCCACACAGTCCAAAAAACACGGTTTTCCCTAGCCTCTACCTGGCTAGAGGCAGGGCCCCTCTAAGCCTGATTATCCCTATTTCCCTGGGTAATCGGAGCTGCTTCCTTCTTGCTAGAACTTCCTCTCACAGTCTTGCCATCCAACAATTCATGCAGCCGTTGTGTCATAGCATCAGTAGCTTCTCCATCCCATCTTTTCATGTTTTCTCCACATTCACGCAGGAGGACCCACAGCTTAGCCCGTGGGATGCCTTTTCCCTCTCTATCTAGGGAACGTTTGCGTGTGGTGCCAGAGCCCCTAACTTGTACTGCAGAGATCTGGAGAATGTTCTCCTTGAGTTCTTTGAGATCCTCCTTTATCTTGTCTGCTAATCCCCGCACCTGTGTTTCCAAAGCTGCGATTCTTGCATGTTTTGGGGATTTATCAATAATTGCACCCAGTTTGTTAGAGGGGATGAGGCTCTTCAGCCTCTTTTTTCCTTCTTCTCTTTTGAGTCAGTTACATCACTTTTGGAGAATGTTCAGTGTCTCCTGAATGTTAAAGGCACCACCTTCCTGGTGTTTCACCTGGTGACTTTCCTCTATATGGCTTATAGCCTTTCTAGAATGAGTCACACACTGCTAAACACTGTAGGGCAGCAGATAGAGGCAAGGGAGCAGGGAGATAAATCAGTCACTCAGGCTGCAGCCAACCCCACAGCTATTCAGGCTGCAGCTAAACCAGACAGTGAGGCTAAGACACCAGCAGTTGCTGCAGTAAAGAAGGGAAAGAAGCACACGGACAAGACCGATCGACCAGTAGATGATGATTCAGGTGAAGGATCCTCAGTGCCTCCTGACACCCAGTCAGGAGTCAAACCAACTGACACACAATCAGAAGCTGAAGCAACTGATGATACACAGTCAGAAGCTGAACCAACTGATACGAAATCGGAAGCCCAACCAACTGGTACAAGATCGGGAGTCCAACCAACTAGCACACGATCAGAAGCCCGACCAACTGCTACAAGATCAGGAGCCCAACCAACTGCTACAACATCAAGAGCCCAACCAACTGCTACAAGATCAGGAGATACTATTGAGTCCTTTTCTCTGAAGGACCTTCGTGGCCTAAGAAAGGATTATACTCGACGACCTGATGAATCTATAATTAGTTGGTTAGTCCGTCTTTGGGATGCTGCAGGCGAGGCTACAATACTGGATGGCACTGAAGCGAGACATCTTGGATCCCTATCACATGATCCAGTTATTGACCAAGAAATGATGAGGGAGGCTAGTCCTTGCAGTCTCTGGGAACGGGTCCTGGAAAGTGTGGCACAAAGATATCTGTGTGCCGACGATCTCTATCTGCAGCAAACTCAGTGGAAAACCATTGAACAAGGGATTCAGCGCTTGAGAGAAATGGCAGTGGCAGAGATTGTCTTCTCCGATGACCTAAACACTAGGAACCCCGACTTGGTACCGTGTACACCTGTAATGTGGCGAAAACTTGTACGACTTGGGCCACAAGAATACTCCTCTGCTTTAGCAATAATGAAGCGGGATGAGACAGAGGAGACTGTTTGGTCTCGAGTGTTTGGTTATTGGGTTAAAAGTAAAAATAATTTAGGTCTTGAAGGTGATTTTTGAAAAGAAAGAAAAACAAAATGACAACAAAACAAAACAAAAACACGGGGAACAGCCAGAGTCAAACACCTTCTTCACAGAAGTAGTGATGAATGCTCCATTTATTGAGGGTACACAGGGTTCTTTTATACATATATCATTCTTGTGCATAAGCTATTCACATGGCATTTTACTACTCGCTATTGGCTAGTGTTATCTGCATAAGCATTCCTTTGCAGTTACCTGTTTACACTTTGTTGAGGGAAAAAGCTGGTTCTCAGGCTCAGTGTCCTGGTTCTCAGGCTCAGTGTCCTGGTTCTCGGGCTCAGCCTCCTTGACAGAGCTAAAACAACAGAACTTTCCCAGCATTGTCAGGCCTCTTTGTGTCTGTCTCCAAAAATCCCGCTACAATTCCCCCTTTTTCTTTTGCACAAGCTAAGCATTAGATATTGTCTTACACAACATATTCTTAATACATGACATTACACAACTTAGTACTAATAATCCTACCACTATAAGTAATAATATAACAAACACTTGCTTAATAACAAACTTCAGCTATCTTGTAATCCTAAGGCTACTTAACTAATCTTTAAATACATTATCACTTTCTTTTACATCATGTAATTTGTTCTTCATTAATTGCAATTTTTGTGAATTGATCCAGAATGGTCAGACAGGTTCATTCAAAACATTCCCTCAAACTCTTCACATCTATGGTTATGTACTAAAAGCAAAAATCAATTGCAGCATGGTTTTGTAAAACAGCATGATTAACACTGGTAACATCTGCTGATAGCTTACCTAAAATTTGACTAGTTAAATTCAATTCTGATTTGGTCCAGCATGCCATCTGCTTTAATGTGGTCATTGCTCTGGCGGCTGTTGCTCCTGGTATAAACATGGATGTTAACACTGTCCTAGCTTGGGACTAGAATTTAGGATTTTTTTTTCTATACAGTCCAACTCATGTATGGCACGTTTTCTCCGAGTAACTTTTGCTAAAGTCATCAATGCGTTTATGTTAGGGTGAAACAGGGCAAGCTTCCCTAAATAGCATGGGCCCTCATGTGGGCTGGCTGGGACTCCATTCCAAGCACGGTCCCCACATATTAAAAATGTTCCTGGTGGAAAGCATCACACTGGTTTGCCAGTCAAATTACATTTGGAATAGAGTTGTTGGTGTACACTGCTACTAGATAGTCAAGCTGAATTTATTGCAGCCCATTTCTGGCTATGTATATTTAAACTCTGCTCTGTGGGGGGCTCAAAGGACACCCAACCTCCCTCACTTCTATTCACAGAGCTGGCATTCATACATTCAAGGAGGTCGAATTCTTCAGGTGGTGAAGTAAGCGTATCATCAAGTTGCTCTATAATTTTTACACTGCCAGCCTCCATCAGCCTGGGCGACTGTGAAATCTGATGTCCACACCATGGTGTTTGCCACAGTAAAATTCAGCATTGTCTCATTTTTCACATAACCTTTAAAACTGTGAGGGCTCTAAAGGGGTGTTCCTATCAAACAAGTTCTGAATGGGTCTTGGGGCTTAGCCAGGCTAAGGCAAATAGAATCTTGTCCAGTCATTTTGGCAAATGTCACCCATACATTAGTTCTCTTAGAAAACTGATGAGCTAGTTGAGAAGATCTTGCAACACTTGTTGACACCATGAGCAAAAGGCACGCAACACGCGAGAACGTTTTACCATGCGGACCGACCATATCTCTCTCTTAATGGCCTACACTGTCTGTGCAAATCTCCAATCTGCTACTCCAACAAAATCGTCAGGAACGGGGTTAGGTATTCTCAGCACTATCTGTGCTGCTTGATAAAAGGCACCAAGGGTACCACTATAGCAATGGTCACACAAACTACCCTTATGCTAAAGCTTTGGTGTCTCTCTCTCAAATTGTGCACCACAAACTCCGCAGCTCACTTCTATAACTATTACTTCCTGACACTGAGGACACTCTTTTTCTTGCCACTCATGCAAGTCCTGGGAAAGTTCCAATGATCCCAAGGGGCCTTGGCGATCAAAAATGCACGCTACAACCCAGTCTGGGTCAGGAGGGCGTTGTTCACCAGCGGCCTCAACCACCAGCTGTCTCAGCAAGGACTTGATGATCCGTGCTCTTCTTCCCTTCTTTTCCTTCCTTGCTGGCCGAGTCCATTTACTCGGTACCCATTGTGGTCCAGATGCAAAGCTCAAAGGCTTGGGTGCAGCTGTTGTCGAATTCGCCTCAGAGGTGTCCTGATCGCTGACCAGCAGGTTTCAGAGTGACGGATTCCAGGGCCCTTGGAGATCTGTCAATCTGGGACGAATTTGAGATCAGCTGCTCTGGCCAGAAGTGTTCCTCTTATCTTCTCCGGAGCTGACCATCTGGCTTTTTATCTTCAGAGGG
>JAKJHU010001517.1:72130-120360 GCA_022316685.1 Progne subis subis | reverse complement strand
ATAAAAGGGAAATAATAGAAACCTACCAAAAAAAACAAACAAAACAAAACAAAACAAAAAAAAAAAAAAAAAAAACAAAAAAAAAAAAACAAAAAAAAAAACAAAAAAACAAACAACAAACTATATGTCATTAGAGGACACGAAGAGAAAATGATACACACACTCAAGTCATCCAGAGCAAAAGAAGGGAAGTTTATTTAGATGACCTCGTATACATAGATTCTGGACAATGACCGGGGATTGGAGAATAAGGTTACAACCTCTCCATTCCACTGGTATGGCAGTCTCTCTCTCGGAGCCCTCTGACTCTGTTTTTGCCTTGGCTAGCTTGAGAGACTAACCGCAGTTTGAAGGATTTTTCCTCAAGGCCCCAAAGATCCCAGAGCGGCTGTGAACCTTTTCCTTTAGAGAGAGCAGGTACCCGCTGATGGCAAAGGAAAGGGCCTGCACTTGATCCAGGGAAAATCAGGGCTTTATTCAGTCTTTCTCCTGTGGTTCTGTCCCCACCTGGGTCAGGAACCCGGTCCCTGTCCCCGAGCCAAGAGAGATTCCACATGCTTTTACTGGCTTTTATCCCGGGGGGTAGGGGCTAAAGGCAGGTACAAACCACTACCCAATCAGGGATAAGGTGGGAGTGGAACAGAGTTGGATTACATTCCAGTATGGGAGAATGGGCGGGGAAAAGGAGCAGGGACAAACCTTGGGCTGATACATTTTCCAGAGGAACAGGGGAGTACAGAAGAAATCATTACAAAACCCAATATAAAAATGAAATACAATATAAACCCAAATAATACACAACAACACACTGGCCAGGCTAGAAGCCCATCAACTGTCCCTCATCAGAGAGGAATGCGAAAAACAGCCACTTGTTTATGTTACACTACGGAAATGTAAACATTCACAGAAGGCTAAAGCTCAGGGCAACATCTCACCCTCTGTCCATTAAAAAAAGAAAAAGAAAAATCAACAATGTTCAGTTTCTTCTTGTGGAGGGACCATCGGAGGGACCACTCGCGTCATCTGCATCAGGGTCATCACTCAGTGGTTCATCCACTTGATGACTTTCATTTTGGTCATGGTCTCCAGTTTACCTGTTGACCAGATATCCCCTTTGCAGTTGCAGGTCAGGACCAACACACTTTGCAGGTACACAGTGTAACCCAGTATCTGTGGATACACATTCATACCCGTGTCCCAAAGCGATAAGGTCATAGGGACCTTCCCACTGTTTGGTGACTAAATTCTGCACTCAAACTTTGCTCAAGGTTGATGCATCTCGTCCAAAGCCTGTAACGAAAGATGATGGTTCAAAATGACAGGATTATTGGAATTATACGGCAATGTAAGGTGATTGATGGTATACAAAGCTTTTGCCAACCGGCTGTGCAGGGTTACACCCTGCATTCTCTGTTTTTGTTTTTGAAGAACCCACTTTAGAGTACCATGCACACATTCTACAATAGCTTGACCAGTTGGAGAATGAGGGATACCAAACTTGTGTGACACGCTCCACAACTGCAGGAACTGCTGCACCTTCTGTGAGGCATAAGCAGGACCGTTGTCGGTCTTCACAGCAGAGGGTATGCCTAGGACGGCAAAGGCCTGCCTCCAGTGGGCAATGACATCGCGGGTCTTTTCTCCAGTGTGAGCAGAAGCCCACATCGCAGAGGAGAAAGTGTCGACTGTGACATGCACATACTTGGGCTGGCCAAACTCAGCAACTTGAATGACATCAGTCTGCCAAATCTCCAAGGCCCTAAGGCCTCTGGGGTTTACCCCTGCCAGCAAAGGCACAGCAAGCGGGTGACAGTCGTCACACGACTCGACAATGTCATGGGCCTCAGTTGGCATCAACTGAAACTGCTTCTGCAAGGTATGTGCGTTCTGATGGAAAAACCCATGCGATGCCTTGGCCTGCATGAGTGTATGAGGCTGAGGTGCTACCCACGCTGGGTTAGCCACTTGTCAACCCTCATGTTACCTTCCTCTACAAACCCTGGCAAATTGGTATGACTCCTCACATGCAGAATGTAGTATGGATGAACTTGGACCTGAATGGCACACCACAGGGTCTTCAGCAAATGAAACAAAGCAGCATTGCTGACTTCCTTCAAAACTGAATGACCCAGCCGCTGTGCTATGTCGGCCACATAGGCAGAATCTGTGACCAAATTGAAAGGTTGCTGGGAAAATCTTTGAAATGCCATGACAGCAGCCCTCAATTCAACCAAGTGGGCTGACCCATCCTCATGACCTTCCAGAACCTGCCACTTACCCTACAAGTAACAATGGCCTTGCCTGTCCTCCCTGAACCATTAGCAAAGATGGTGGGTCCATGGACAGGCTCCTGACTAATTTTGGGCTGCAAAGAAATTTCTGCAAATTTTGCCACCTGCAGTAGCTTGTGGCTGGGCAGGTAAGTGATCTGCCAAGAAAGGTTTTCCAGAGCACTTTGCAGAGAAATACTGTTTGCAAAGCTCCAGTCAAAGTCCTCCCCCTGTACCAGGAGTATGTTCTTTGCGGGATCCGCCCCCATTAACTGCAAACACCATTGCTGGCATTTGATTATCAAACGAGCAATCAGCTCAAACAATGCAGTTGCCGTCTTCTGCGGCTGATGGGGCAAGAAGACCCATTCCAAGGTGTGCAAGGAATCTGACTATTTTGCATTTCATTGGCCAATGATGCCTGTGGGATGCAGATCTAGAGTGGTAATGAAAACAGTGACATCAGCGGAGGGGTCAGTGCAATAAACTTGGCAATCAGAAACAGCTTGCTGAACCTCCTCCAGCATCTGACGTGCCTAAAGGGTCAATGTGAGGTGACTTCAAATCAGTCTCCCTTTAACAAATCAAACAAAGCAGACAGTTGTGTCATGGTCAGTCCCAGATATGGAGGCAACCAACTGATGACACCCACAAGTTTCTGGGTATCATTCAGTGTCTTCACCGAATGCAGAAATTGCACAGCTTGGTGTTGAACCGTTCATTCCAAAATTTTGACTCCCAAATATTTCCAAGGAGGTGGTTTTTGAACCTTTTCTGGAGCCACCTGCAGTCCATGAGAATGCAAAGCATTGATCAACTGAGGCTGTACCCTCAGCAATTCATCTTGGGTGGACGCAGCCATCAATATGTCATCCATACAGCATCCAGAAACTGCTTGCGAACTCCAGACAAGGCTCGGGCCATGTACCATGGGTATATGGCTGGTGAGTTGCGACAACCCTGGGGAAGAACCCTCCGTTGATATCGCTGTGCAGGTTCAGCATTGTTAATAGCTGGCACTGAGAAAGCAAATTTTTGTCTGTCATTGGGATGCAAAGGAATTGTAAGGAAGCAGTCCTTCAGATCCACAATGAGGACTGGCCAATCTGTGGGAAGCATGGCGGGTGATGACATACCAGCCTGCAATGTCCCTATACTTTCACTCATGGCACTGACTTTCCTGAGGTCTTGTAACAACCTCCATTTCCCAGATTTCTTTTTGATGCAGAAGACAGGAGTGTTCCAGGGACTGGTAGAAGACTCCAGATGACCCTGGTCCAACTGCTCCTGAACTGAATCAGAAATGGCTACTAGTTTGTCTTGGGAGAGGGTCCACTGGTTCTCCCAAACAGTTTTGTCTACCAGCCACCGTATAGGAGGCACAGGACACTCTTCACCCTTCATCACAGTGACCCTCATCAAAAATACGTCCCAATGTGCACCTCCCACCTGGCCAGAACATCCGTCCTCCAGAGACTGACACGAGTTTCGGCTGTAACATGAGGCCAAACCATGGCTGTTTGTCCCTTTGTGTTCATGATCATCACAGGCCTCTGGCTCATGTAGCGTTGCACTGTTCCTGCCAACCCTGCGACAGACATCTGCACCGAATCCAACCGCCACTCCATGGGCCAAGTGGTAAGAGAGAGAATCATGATGTCCGCACCAGTATCGAGGAGCCCACGGAGGCAGATCTCTGATGGTGTCACACCAGGGATGGACAGGGTACACACTTTCTCAGGACGGTCTTTGGACAGGAGAGAGGTCCAGTGAACCTGAGGTGGCCCAGCGGATCCGAAGCCGCTGTTTCCCGCAACCAGTTCTTTGCTCTGTGAACAGAAGACTTAAAAGGCACAAGTTGAGCAAGTCTGGTCCCTTTGGGGATAGTGACGGGGGTGGGTGGGTGTGGTAACCATAGCATAAATTTGTCCTGTAAAATCTGCATCGATGAGTCCCAGAAGCAGCATGATACCCTGGGCAGTGGCACCAGACCTCCCCATGAGGAAAGCACTCATGCCTCCACCCACAGGACCAAAGCCATCCAGGGGAACTTTGTGTACTTCATAAGAGTCTAAGACAACCATTGCTGCTGTGCAGGCATCAAGACCTGCTGAGCCACAGGTGCTGGCTGTAAGCCGGCCAAGCAGATGTCCATTGGCTCTGGGGCTTGGAAAGAATTTTGTGTCTGAGCACATCACCCCTTCTCGCTCTGCCTCCCATTTCCCGAGCTTGACAAAGGCTGACCATTAGCATGAACTGTTGCCTTACAGACGTTAATGGTATGATTCGGCCTTCCACACCAGCTGCACAAAAACAAGGGAGTTGTCACCCTCTGTACTTACTTTCTGTTTCTTGCTGGCCTGAGCATTCCCCTGCTTTCGCTGCCTGCCCTGAGGCCTGGTCCAGGCCAGCCACAGAGCAGTAGCCACGGCAGCCACCTTACCACCTGTGGCACCTACCTTTGCACAGGCCTGTGCCATTTGCGATACAGAAGGATCACCAGGAAGGGCCTCAATGATCCTCCTACACTTGGCATTACAGTTAATTCTCGCAAGGTTTTGAGCAAACACATCCTCACATTCAAATCCTCCACCTGCCTCTCAACAGAGGCAGTCAGCCTCTCTGCAAATCGCAGAAAGGGTTCCCCAGTCCCCTGGACAACAGTCACAAAGGATTCCTTCAGAGCAGTCATTTCTATGGTTTGAATCAACACTGCCATGCTCGTTCTTTGGCACTGGTCAAGAACAAGAAGGTCAAGGGCAACCTACCTATTAAAACCAGCAAAACTGCCCATACCCAGCAGCTCATCAATTCCAATCACATGCCTGGGATCCTGCTGACCCAATGCAGCATTCTGCGCTAGGACTTTGCCTGCCAGCTGAGTCTATTTGGATTCAAAGATGTCATATTCGACAAGCTGAAAAAGAACACGAGCCAGACACCAGATATCATAGGGTGGCAACGCATCAGCATTAAAACTTGAAGCACCTGCATGACTTCAACAGACCCTAGCCCAGATTTTCCAACCTTATCCCGGAGATCCATCAAGGCTTTCCATGATAAAGTTTGATGGGTGTTATAATTTGCTCCTTGAAATACAGGGAAACCTGATGGCCTCCTGGGAAGGCTGCTGCATCTGCTAAATCTTGTCCCGTGGACTCCACAGGAACACGGGCAAATGCCTGACTGGGGGGCACCTCAACACCACCTGATACCACAGTAGTCTCTTCAGCAGCAGGGCTAGAAAATCCATCTCTGCCCTCCAGAGGGTGATGTGCCGAGTCACAATCGCCCATCTCCTTGACTTTGGCTTTCACATCCCCCCAAAATAGCATATATCTCTCAGATGTACACTGACCTGACACAGGGGTAAAGTCCACAAACTAGCTGAAAAAGACCCACCAGCCTTGGACCCTCTGCCCTGGGGAGGCACCGGCCTCATAACGGCTGTGTCTCCACCTGCGCCAAGTGTGAACACTGCAGGGCTTGCACTTGCCGGCGCCGGCACCATCCCCGGGAGGGCATGCGAATCTGACATGGGGCGGAGCAGTACCAGCCCTGGGCTTCCTTCCCCCAGTGTGAGAAGGGAATGGGATGCAGGGAGGGGCATGGCCTGTGAAGCCACGGGACTGCCCTGTGCCACCGCCACCGGCTCAGCCAGCGGGAGGAGTGACGCAGGCGGTGTGGGAGGGGAAGACACCTCAGGGGTGGCGGGATGCAGCGAAGAGGAGGGCGTGGCCAGCGAGGCCACATCACTGCCTTGCTCCATCGCCGAAGGCTCAGCTGACAGTGGGGTGGCACGGGAGGGGAAGAAGCCTCGGGGCCGCACTCCACTGTCGCTGAAAGCTCAGCCGCTGGAGTGGGGAGGAGTGCAGGCTGCACTGGGGGAAAGAAGCTGTGGGAAGGGCTGGATGCAGTGTCGGGGGGCGTGGCTAGTGAAGCCGTGGCTCTGTCTTGCACCGCTGCCAAAGGCTCGGCCAATGTGGGGGGCGGCGTAGGGAGGGGAGCAGCCAGCACTGCCCCTAATCCTGCCTGTGACATGGAAACTAACAGTGAGTACTGCCCGCTCCATACAGAGTGAGATGGGAACTCTGCCCACTGGGACCGGGTCTGAAAGAAGCTCTATCAGAACCCCATCCTCTGGGCATACAAGGGAATTTTTTGTGGCAATGCCATTGTGTTGTCACAGAGTCAGAATCCAGCAGAGGCGCAGGGAGAGCCTGCGACCCCCCGCCTCCCCCAACACTGGGAAAGTGCAAAGAGAAGGCGGCTGTTCCCCACTCTCCTGCCTCCTGGGCTCAGGGAGGGGCGGAGTTGGCGCAGCTATCTCCATGGACCGCCAGAGACCCGCAGGTCCCTGCCCCACCTGCCGGTCAGCTGGGACCAGCTGACTGGGGGCCACATCCACCCTGGGGGAACTAGTCCGGTGACCAGAGACGGAAACATCCCCCAGTGCAGCGGCCTGGGGGGAAGGGAGGGGTGAGTGTCGGCTTCCAAGAGTGGTTGTTCCTTCCCCTCAGCCTTACTGTCCAACCCAGAAGAATTCCCTGCTGAACCAGAATTAGAAGACCCATAACTTGCTAACATCTTGTAACACTGTTATAAACAAGTTCTATTCAAATGATCTATGTTTTAGTTACTTAATTGTTAAGTAAATCCATTAAGATTGTTAATACTAGTTCTGTTTAAAGAATTTGCCTTATTCCTGTTTTAATATTGATTAATCACCTTATTTACTTGTTTGTTAATTAAGAATTCACCTTATTACCTGTATCTCTGCTCCCATTCGTTGGATAGCGTCTGAATATGCAAATAAAAAGAACACTGGAATTCTGGGAACGACTCAAGAACGAGAGACTCTGAAAAGCAGAGAACCAAAGCAGAATCCAGGACTGAAGTCGCACTTTAGACTAGTGCAAGGGGTACGGGGGTCCACCGAAGCAGCTTCATTTAGTCGCCGTGACCTGAGAAGGAGTCCCCCATCGCTGGATGACCCCTGATCAGCGAAGCGAAACGGACTCCCCGGCTCCCCGGCAAGGGGAAAAAGCCCGTGAGGGGTGTGGGAGTCCCCAGCTTTGCTGTGAAGCGAAGCTGTGTGTACCTCCTCCTCCGCGTTGCCAAGGGAGCAAGCAAGCTCCCTCAGAGCCAAGCTAGATAATAAACATAGAAAAGAGCAAGTCTCCTGGCTCTGGCTCTCTCTCTTTTTTTTTTTCCCAGAACAACACCATTTCCAGAACATCATCAATTCGGCCATGTCTGCATTGAATCCTTCAGACAAAGTCTGGATCATATTGTTGGAGTCCAGGGCATTCCTTTGGCTGCCCTGGAGGGTCAGAGACCTGGACAGGAGGGTCTGGGACCCTGGCACAGAGCCCAGAGGGACATTGGCTTTGATCCCAGTCCATGGGAAAGGTTTCCTGCACTGCGGGAAGGATTGCAAACCACAAGAGTGTGAAAGATAGTAGTTTAGCTTATCACAGGGTGAAAAAACAGTAGGTTTGGGGTTTTAGTATGGAAGTGAATGGGAGCAAGATGGAGGATTTGGGGCGTTGTTTCCTGCTTCTTCTTTCTTCTTCCCTCCCTCCATTTTCTGCAGTGACAGTGGCACAAAGTAGTTTAAAGAGACTGGGTCAAAGTAGGGATGACCTTTTTAGTATAAGTGATAGGTATTGGCAAATAATGATAAATAAAGAACATGTAACAATTAGTATAAAAGATAACACCGCAGCCCAGTGGGGAGGAGTCGCCAGATGCCCGAGCAGCTGCACAGACCTTAGTTGGGCACTGAGAAATGTAACTGTCACTTCTATCAGGTAAGTAGTGATGACTGTCACTGTCAGTTTTGGTATGACATACATGCAAGTGAAACTCAAGGACAGTCAGAAAAAAACCCAGTTTCTCCTAAGATTTAGGAAAGAAACTTTACACAAATTCCTTCAATTTTAAAGATACCTGTGCTTTTTTATGATAAATTAAAAGATTATTCCTTTTGCTCTGGTGCAGGTTTTCTTCCTGAAGATGAATCTACAAATATATTGTTCACAAGCTGCTTTCTACTGAGTAAAGAAAATACTTCTTTTCGTATGCGATTCCACTCTAGACTCTTGTAACTGTTTACAATGAACAAAAGAAAATTAAAGATTTTTGAACAAATAAAACAAAACAAAACCCAGTCACAAGTTAAAAAAATAAAAGACAAGGAAAACATTTAAAACCCGCCAAAATTATGAACAGTATACATCCGTGCAGACACATAGTAGATTGGTACCTATATCTGTTGTGAATCAAATTAAAGTTGGAATATACTATAGACATACTAAAAGCTGTGAACAACACCACTTCAACAAATAGCCATAACTTAATAGGAGCCTACTGAAATGGTGTAACATTTTGTTAACTCCAACATCTTGATTTATGATCTCAAAAAGGCAGTAAAAATCTTAATGACAATCACAGATTATTTTATATTAGAAAGACTTACCATTGGAAACCTATTTCTCAGAATTATTAGAAATGTGCATTGAAAGAGATTTAGCTCAGAAAAAGAGGGTTTTTAAAAGAGTGGAGAAATCAATCAAAAATACCCATAGGAAGGGAAAGAAGTTATTTTGAAGAGATATATCAGTAATATTGGAAAATAGGTATGTAGTGGAACTAGATATGAGTCTACATTTATGCCAGAAAGAAACTTAACTGTAGATCTGGGTCACTTAAGCAAAACCAGGTAGTCATTCTGTTTAGCAGAAAAGAGGAACATTTTTCTCTATTTGTCAAATGTATTGTCAATCAACATTTATGAAAATTGTCTTCATGGACACTTTGTTAAGAATTTCTTTGTCGTCCTTAGTGATATTGTTATCTTTCTGGATTGGTCTATGTCTTGCACAGATTTTTTTATTTTAGCCAAAAATCTTTCCATTGGATCTCATAATCTTTTATCTGATTACTATGAATTCCTCTTCTCTGATACTCCTAAATGTAAATTTTTCTTCAATGTATAAGAAAAGATCTTTACATCTGTAATGTCATCCCTGCCTCCAAAGTCAGTTCATTATTAACCTGCTGATGTCTTATTGCCTGTTCCACACCAGAAAGCCAAGATCAGTATTACTGACCATGATCATCAGTTCTACAGACATTACTAAGCACATGGAAATTCTTTTCTGACTTCTTGCCCAACTGATTCATTTCTACCTCACTCATGTAACTGAGGAGGAATTAATCAGTTGGTATTTC
The DNA here is from genome assembly GCA_022316685.1 of Progne subis subis. Lineage (NCBI taxonomy): Eukaryota > Metazoa > Chordata > Aves > Passeriformes > Hirundinidae > Progne > Progne subis. Next base: position 110,854 of record JAKJHU010001517.1, on the reverse strand, counting down.
AAATTTAGAATAAATTGTCTTCCATTCTATAACTTCTATCACATGTCACTTATCTTTTTTGTGTATAATATCTCTGAAGCAATAACTGCAACATTAGGGTTTTTAATTTGTGCTTCCCTGTGCATAATGTGGGGGGAAAAAAAAGTAATAAAGAAGTGTGAAAGAAGAATTGAAGGAATGCATTTTGCATTCTTAATTTCTGTAAGTATAGAAAGAGATGAAAACTGGATATATACACTTTGAGTACTTATTACCAGTATAGATAACGGTAGTTACATCTACACTTGGAAAGAAACCTTGGCTAGTATTTCTAATATCTTTTTCTATGATAAAATATCAGACTTCAAGGCTCCCACGTTACTGTCTGTGAGAAATAAATAATAAAGAAACATGATGACAATTCACAGCTTCTGCAAGGTTTTACTAGTTGGTAAGAGAAGAATTATTTACATTAGTTTACAGTGCATCATTCTTGAGTAATGAGATAAGATTAAGAAAGGGAGAACTCAAGCTGAATTTCATGTAAAAGCCACTTGACAGTGAGATCTATTAGGCCATGGAATATTTTCCCTCAGGATATTTAAAATGAGACTAAACTTTATGTCTGTTGGGACAGTGCATTGATAAATACACAGTATTTACAATTTCACCTTGGAAGAGTGAAGGTCCAGATGTGACAAATTTTTTTAGGTTGTATGAATCTGTGAGTTTGAATAAAACTGGCAAAAAGAAATACGCTTTCTTAAATATTAAACAGACCAGCAGTAGGAATATCTAAATGTGGCATAACTTTGGTAATTTTATAGCTCATTGCTCTGCATGAGGACTGTCAATTTATACTAAACACTTCACTATTTACACTAAATTAAGGCCCTCAGTAGTAACCATACTACTCCCATTCAATGCCGTCCTTATCCATCATCCAAGCATGAAATGACCCCTTAGACACAAGTTCTTCCTTCACACCCTCTCTTGCTCATCATTTTTTCCAAAGCATATAATCAGGAAAGCAATTTAATATATATTTTATGATATGTGATAAAGTAGAAAGAAAAGAAAGAAGTGGCAAGTGCTCCTACGATGATAAATAAGTGGACATTTTTATAGGGTCACTTTTTTGCTTATAACGACCTTGAAGACTACAGGAATATGATGTGTAAGTGGCAGAATTTTGTACTGACTATGTATAGGAAGCAAAAAAAGGTACAAATTCAAGTTAGCATCTGGCTGGCCAGTTTACATTACATGGCTTGACTATTAGACTTAAGAAAACTACTTGCTGTTCTCAAACTTGCAGAATGAACAAAGTAAATGAATTTATATGTAAAAATTAATAAGATGAAGAATTAGAAAACAATCCTGGCAGTCACAACATTTTAGAGCAGGGTAGTGATGTTCTGATTTCTTACGTAAGGTTAAGAATTTTTTAAACTCAATTGAAAAAAAACCCTATAATTGTACTTTAAATATTATAAATATACTTGATTAGTAATTAATTTGATATTTTCTATTTTATTGATAGGAAAATCTGAAAAACAGCAGAAGCTCATTGAAACTTGCATCTGCAAATAAAAGCATGCTATGGTGTTACTCATTCTATCATATTTTATAGCTTGGCCTGTTAAATTGTAAATTTGTAAGGTACTGCTGAAGTAATTCAATCAAATAAAGTAATAAAAGTAATATTTATGAAAATCCCTTTCATTTGTATGGACCCATAAACATTAGAGTGTAAATTCATAAGATTCTTAAGATTCTCTTCAGAAATTTGGGGGATGTTGGTGTCATAATTCTAAACAGAAAAAGGAACTATGAATCATATATTAGCAGATAAATTTAAAGTCACTTGCTCATATTTTTAGTTTATAAAACGAGACTCTATTAATCCTTCCTTTATCCTCCTCTCTCATTTCCTTTCCTTCCTGTATTTGAAACAGAGACTGTCTCTTAGGATTTCATGTCCTGAAGGTGATTTTTGAAAAGAAAGAAAAACAAAATGAAAACAAAAACAAAAACATGGAGAACAGCCAGAGTCAAACACCTTCTTCACAGAAGTAGTGGTGAATGCTCCATTTATTGAGGGTACACAGGGTTCTTTTATACATATATCATTCTTGTGCACAAGATGTTCACACAGCATTTTACTACTCGCTATTGGCTAGTGTTATCTGCAAAAGCATTCTTTTGCAGTTACCTGTTTACACTTTGTTGAGGCAAAAAGCTGGTTCTCAGGCTCAGTGTTTTGGTTCTCAGGCTCAACATCCTTGACAGTGCTAAAACAACAGAACTTTCCCATCACTGTCAATCCTCTCTGTGTCTGTCTCCAAAAATACTGCTACAATTCCCCCTTTTTCTTTTGCACAAGCTAAGCATTAGATATTGTCTTACGCAATATATTCTTAATATATGACATTACACGACTTAGTACTAATAATCTTACCACTATAAGTAATAATATAACAAACATTTGTTTAATAACATACTTCAGCTATCTTGTAATCCTAAGGCTACTTAACTAATCTTTAAATGCATCATCACTTTCTTTTAAATCATGTAATTTGTTCTTCATTAATTGCAATTTTTGTGAATTGATCCAGAATGGTTGGACAGGTTCATGCAACACATTCCTTCAAACTCTTCACACCTATGGTTATGTACTAAAAGCAAAAATCAATCACAGCACATTTGTAAAACCACATGGTTAACACTGGTAACATCCGCTGATAGCTTATCTAAAATTTGGCCAGTTAAATTTAATTCTGATTTGTCCAGCATGCCATCTGCTTCAATGTGGTCATTGCTCTGGTAGCTGTTGCTCCTGGTATAAACATGGATGTTGACACATCTGGTCGTAGCTTGGGACCAGAATTTAGGACTTTTTATGTCTGTACAATCCAACTCATGTATGGCACGTTTTCTCTGAGTGACTTTTGCTAAAGTCATCAATGCAGTTATGTTAGGGTGAAACAGGGTAAGCTTCCCTAAATAGCATGGGCCCTCATGTGGGCTGGCTGGAACTCCATTCTAAGTGTGTTCCCCACATATTAAAAATGTTCCTGTTCCTGGTTTGCCAGTCAAATTACATTTAGAGTAGAGTTGTTGGTGTACACTGCTACTAGATAGTCAAGCTGAATTTATTGCAGCCCATTTCTGGTTATGTATATTTAAACTCTGCTCTGTGGGGGGCTCAAAGGACACCCGGCCTCCCTCACTTCTATTCGTAGAGCTGGCATTCATACAATCAAGGGGGTCTAATTCTTCAGGTGGTGAAGTAAGCATATCATTAAGTTGCTCTATAATTTTTCACTGCCAGCCTCCATCAGCCTGGGCAGCTGAAACCTGACATTCACACCGTGCTGTTTGCCACAGTAAAATTCAGCATTGTCTCATTTTTCACATAACCTTTAAAATTGTCAGGGCTCCAAAGGGGTGTTCCTATCAAACAAGTTCTGAATGGGTCTTGGGGATTGGCCAGGCTAAGGCAAATAGAATCCTGTCCAGTCATTTTGGAAAATGTCACCCATACATTAGTTTTCTTCGAAATTTGATGAGCTAGTTGAGAAGATCCTGCAACACTTGTTGACACCATGAGCAAAAGGCACACAACACGCAAGAACGTCTTACCATGCGGACCTACCATATCCCTCTCTTCATGGCCCACACAGTCTGTGCAAATCCCCAGTTTGCTACTCCACCAAAATCGTCAGGAACAGGGTTAGGTATTCCCAACACTACCTGTGCTGCTTGATAAAAGGCACCAAGGGTACCACTATAGCAGTGGTCACACAAACCACCCTCAGGCCAAAGCTTTGGTGTCTCTCTCTCAAATTGTGCACCACAAACTCCTCAGCTCAATTCTATAACTATTACTCCCTGACACTGAGGACACTCTTCTTCTTGCCACTCATGCAAGTCCTGGGAAAGTTCCAATGATCCCAAGGGGCCTTGGCCATCAAAAATGCTACAACCCATTCTGGGTCAAGAGGGCATTGTTCACCAGTGGCCAGAGCCACCAGCTGTCTCAGCAAGGACTTGATGATCCATGCTCTTTTTCCTTCTTTTCCTTCCTTGCTGGCCGAGTCCATTTACTTGGCATCCATTGTGGTCCAGATGCAAAGCTCAAAGGCTTGGGTGCAGCTGTTGTCCCATTCGCCTCAGAGGTGTCCTGATCTCTGACCAGCAGGTTTCAGAGTGATGAATTCCAGGGCCTTGGAGATCTGTAGGTCTGGGACGAATTTGAGATCAGCTGCTCTGTCCAGAAGTGTTCCTCTTATCTTCTCCAGAGCTGACCATCTGGCTTTTTATCTTCAGAGGGCTTGCGGTGTTCACTGCGTGCAGAAGGCTTACCGTGACCCTGTTCAGCATGAAACTGCTTTGTCAGCAATGCACGAGTTAAACCACCCCAGCTTGGCTCTTACTTGGCAGCTGCTGCAGCCACACAACTTAGTAAGGTATCTTTGGGTTTTTACCAGCTTAAGTCCTTAGTAAATAAAATCCAAGTGGACACTAAACAAGTATTTCACTAAGAGATGATGAAATGTTAAAATTAAAAGCAAGTCAGATTGCAGCTGTAATTATACTACATTAGAAATTCCAGTTGGTGGGGTTCTATTCACTATATAGAGTGAAATTAATAATCAAAGTAATTACAAAGACAGAGCATTTGTTTCCTGCATGTTTTTCCAGGCTTGGAATCAACAGAGTTGACTACATGGAGAGTTGACTAGGGTGAACTCAGAATTCACTCTCAGGCAGGAGGCTAGTTAAGAAGTGTTACTAATAACAAAGAAGAAAAGTTATACAACATTGATTATTATAAATTACTTTGTTCCCATCTGCTTTTAGCATTTGTCTCTTACAAGTCTTCATCCATTCCTGTAAAAACCTAACTCTTTTTCCATTCCCCTGTGGCAGCTCCCATCCTTAGTGATGGTTTAAGGGCATGGGGCAGCCCTTGATGCGGAACACGTGGATGTGCAGGTGGGCAGCAGTTCTGGCTGCACATGCTGCACAGTATTGGAGCAGGTTAAACAGGGACAGGATCAGGGTAATCCAGAGGACAATATGCTTATCAGTAAAGCTGTTAAAACATTTGGTCAAGGAACAGCAATGCTGGGCTTATGAATGCTGTGTCATATAAACACATTTCACTCTTGGTCATGTGGGCAACCACCAGTTTATTTGTGATCTTGACACACACAAAGCTAAAAGTCAGGATGTAGAGATGGAGATGCCTCTCAAAGAGCTGCACAGCAGATTTCTTGTAGATCATTGCAGCCAAGGCAATCATGGAGCCAATATGAAGAAAAGGTGAGAGGACACTTGTTCCTGCTAAAGTGGATCCATTTTTGCCAACTCCACTTGAATATTCAGTCTTGGAATCAGAGATTGCTAAAAAGATGGTCCTCCAATCACTACCAGTAAATTCATGATTATTATGAAGATTTGTACTTCAGCCACATCAATCATGCCGAAGCACAGCATTCTTGAGACGTACGTCTGTCAGTGTGCGCAGTAAAACATGAATGTCACAGCAAAACAGCAGAAGAACATCCAGTCAGGGTTGGTGTCCCACTGCACAACAATACAAATTTCTAAAACCACAAAGACTGTGGACAGTGAATCACAGCTATGATCAAAAAGCTCTCCTAATGGAGTGCTGCTATTTGTCCTTCTTGCTTGTTTTCCATCTGTAGCACTCAGGGACTGGAATGCCACAGGCACAAGCAAATGAATGTTCAGGAAGGTGTCTGCCTTTGAAGCTGTTGAGCAGTAACATGAATAACAGAGTTGTAAATATATTATTAACAGTTTGATGATGGTGATCAGATTGGGGGCAGTCCAAGCTGGAGAATGGATATCTGCAGTATGAATCCAATCTAACACTGTTGGAGCACTTTTCAGATTTCAAGCTGTGCTCTTTTACTGGTTGGTTGTGGTGGTTCTTTTTTTTTTTTTTTTTTTTTTTTTTTTTTTTTTTTTTTTTTTTTTCTTTTCTTTTTTTTCTTTTTCTTTTTTGCCTGTTGCAAGATTTTCCATTCATGCTGCTCATACACAGGATTGCCATCTCTGAACACGACAGGACACGCTACAGGACATGCCGTGTGTCCTGCGGGTTCCCACTGTCCTTCTAGTATAACATCACATATAATTTTTGACCATCGAGTCACGGCGAGGGCTGAATTTGATCAGTCGGTTCTTTTAAACCAGTCGTGGGTTCTGCCAGGGGTTCTGCCGGGGGTTCTGCTCCATCATCGGGGTCCTCCTCTAATTTGTTCGGCAGCGGAACATTGTCGGGGGAAGGTGGTCGACAGCAGGGGTCACGGGTTGCCCTCTCCTGGTCGACCGGTGTCTCTTCGGGCACAGCCGGGAAAGGGGGGCACTCGGCACAAGCGTTGTGGGGGCGGCGGCGGGGCGGTGCGGACTCCGGGGGCCGCTTCCTCCTCGTCCTGCCTGTTGCTGCGGGGCGGCGGGGGCGGCAGGCACGATGGAGCCGCTGCCGCGGAGGGACGGGGGCGGTCCGCGGACTGGGAGCGGCGAGCCGGGCGTCGGCCAGCGACAGTGCCGGGGCGCCGGAGGCGGCCAGAGGGCATGGCAGGGCCCCGCGGCGCTTCCGCGACTTCGCAATGCCGCGGAGTTGTTAAATGTCCATTTCCCCGCTCCCAGTTAATCAGCTTTTGCAGTACTTTTTCTGCTACTGTTTTTCCTCTCTCAGAGAACATAATAATAAATAACTTCAATGCGGCAGCAAATTCGCATTCCATGCTTGCCGTCGTCAATGGGGCAGGGAAGTGAGTACTCAGTGCCTTCCACCTTTTTTCAAGAAACTGCCCCCTGGTCCTCTTACCAGCTCAGCCTCGTACTCTTTGCAAGGACGGCGAGCCTCTGCCTCAGTGCTGATGCATCTCTCGGCAGATCAGCATCTGTCCGCTGTTTTCCGGAGGTCTCACCTCAATGCTGCTGCATCTGTCAGCAACTTCAGCGTCCAACCGCTCAGCGTCCCACCGCTAATTTTCTCCTCCAGGTTGTCACCCCAAGGTCTGAAGTTCGGGCACCAATTGAAGATGATTTTTGAAAAGAAAGAAAAACAAAACAAAAACAAAACAAAAACACGGGGAACAGCCAGAGTCAAACACCTTCTTCACAGAAGTAGTGGTGAATGCTCCATTTATTGAGGTACACAGGGTTCTTTTATACATATATTATTCTTGTGCACAAGCTGTTCACACGGCATTTTACTACTCGCTATTGGCTAGTGTTATCTGCATAAGCATTCTTCTGCAGTTACCTGTTTACGCTTGGTTGAGGGAAAAAGCTGGTTCTCAGGCTCAATGTCCTTGACAGTGCTAAACCAACAGAACTTTCCCAGCATTGTCAGGCCTCTCTGTGTCTGTCTCCAAAAATCCTGCTACAATGTCCTATCACAAGAATGAAAGGAAGTATGGAGAAGAGTAAAGAAAAATAGAAGATATTGTGAAGATATTTCTTTCTCCTCTCCCCCAATAGAAAGATCATCCATCCATCTCTTCTTTTTCCACTGTAGTTTTAGAGCTGTAGTGCAATACAGATGATCCTGGAAACTACGAGCCTCTCAGTCTCCCTTTCAGTGCCTGGTAAAATTTTGGAGAAGATTATTCTGGTGATATTTAAAAATAATTGAAGGACAATGCAGCCATAGGTCACAGCCAATATGGCTTCATGAGGGGAAAGCCCTGTTTTTAAAATTTAATTTCGTTTTATGACAAGGTAAACCACCTAGTTAACCAAGGAAAACCACCTGATGTTAATTATCTTTTTGGATTTCAGTAAAACTTCCAACACAGTCTCTTACAGCATTCTTCTGGAAAAAAAAAAAAATGTCCAGCCCACAGCTGGATAAACACATAATGTCTTGGGTGAGCCACTGATTCATACATCAGGCATAAAGGGTTATAGTGAATGGATTTACATCAGACTGGTGACCTGTCACCATTGGTGTTCCGCAGAGCTTCATTTCAAGGTCAGGGCTCCTGCAACATCTTCATAACTGAATTGGATGTGGGATTTGAATGTATATTATTTGCCAACAGTACTAAAGGGGGAGGATCTGTCAACTCCCTTGAGGTCAGAGAGGCCCTGCAGAGAGGCCTCAGCAAATCAGAGGGCTGGGCAATCACTGACTCTATGGGGTTTAAAAGGACAAGTAACAGATTCTGCACCTCTGATGGGGCAACCCTGGATGTACAGATAGACTGGGGAATGAGAGGCTGGAAAGTGGCACCGGAGGAAGGGAACAGGGGCCAAATCAAACATGAGTCAGCAGTGCCCTGGCAGCCCAGGAGGGCTGCCCATGTCCTGGGGACATCAGGCACAATGTCACCAGCCAGGCAAGGGAAGGGACTGACCTGCTCTGCTCTGCACTGGGGCAGCCTCACCTCGAGTGCTGAGGGCAGTTTTGGGTGCCACAATAAAAGAAAGATGTAAAGCTATTAGAGAGTGTCCAAAGGAGGGCTACAAAAGTGATGAAGGGTCTAGAGAGGAAGCCATATGAGGAGGAGCTGAGGTGACTCGGTCTGTTCCGCCTGGAGGAGACTGAGGGAGACCTCATTTCAATCTGCAACTTCCTTCTGAGGCGAGGAGGAGCAGGCACTGATTTCTTCTCTGTGGTGACCAATGGCAGGACCTGAGGGAATGGCCTGAAGTTGTCTCATGGGATGTTTAAGTCAGATACTAGAAAAGGGTTTGTTTTCCACTCTTAGGGTATTTGGGCACTGGAACAGGCTTCCCAAGGCAGTGGTCACAGCACCAGCCCAACAGAGTTCAAGAAGCCTTTGAACAGTATACTCAGGTACACTCATGGTTCTTGGAGCTGTGCTGTTCCAGGTCAGGAGGTGGACTCAATGATCCTTTTGGGTGCCTCCCAACTCAGGATATTCTCTGTTTCTATGATTCTGTATCAGTATTTTTCTGCATTATAATAAAGTAATTGTATACACACTTAATACATTTATACAAATAAGTTAGGTTACTAAGACTTATTTTCTATGTCTCATTTTTGAAAGATACCTTCCTATTTTTCCATCTTGCTTCTTCTGCAGTCTGTGCTTTTAAAAAAACTTTAGTTTTGTTTTTATGTTACTCTTTAATCACCTGTTTCTTACTACATTATTGCAGATTAAAGAGTTTTATATGTGCTAATGTGCTGTGATGGGGATGAAAGATATTTGGGTTTTCACTGTCTGCATATGTTTCCTTTGTATGTTGTCTATTATAGTCTTGTGTTCCTGTCTATCTGTGCCACTCCTGCCACATAACCCCTCTTGCTGTCTCTGATGCTGGTTTGTACCAAGATAAGAACATCAGGTGGGTTTGCAGGAGGAACAGTCTGGATGCTTACATGATTTATACATTTCAGACCTGAGATCATTGAGATGTTTGCAACTGATTTTAGAGGACATTGGTCTTTGTGAGGGTATAGAATGCTGCCAGCTGTGCCAGCTGGCCTCCTGATGTATCAGGCAGCACCTGTCTGATGGTGTTTTCCTTAGGCTGTGAGTTGAATCTCTGTTGTAATGCATTAATTGGGTTTATATTTCATTGGATTTGTAATGTTTTTTCCATGTATCTGTCCTTGCCCAGCAGTGCCCATCCCCCACACTGAAATGTAACCTAACTCTTCCCCTCCCGCTTCTCCCTGATTGGGTGGTGCCTCTGGGCCCTGCCTTTGGGCCCTGCCCGCTCGGGAAAAATCCATGACAGGGGAGGCAGGAGGGCTCTCTGGCATCGGTGAGACATCCAGAATGGTCTCCAGCAAAGCAGGGCAGGACTTGAGAATAAAAGCTGTAAAATCGCACCAGAAGCCAGAGAGCGGACTCTTACTTTTGCCATCAGCAGTTGTCTAGTCTCATGGGGAAATACTACAGATCTCTCAGGATTTAGGTTTCTTACCACACCTACCCCAGATTTCTTATCACATAGATGAACTTTGTAACACTATGCCGTAAGTGAAAGTATCTGTGGAATGCAGCCTTTTAAGAAGTTCTCTTTCAAGATGATGGTGATGTCACTCAGAAGATGAGTGATGAGAGTCTGGAACTTTTGGGACTTTTAGGGAACTGACATGTTGTTGTAGTTCAACTCCATGCAGAAAAAGTATTCTAACTCTTCCTGGCCAAGGCCTAAGTGCCCATACACAGTTGTGTCAAGATGTACCTCCCTCTGCGAAGACATATACATTGAAACTTCAGTAAAGCTTAAGAGGTCTATTATATTTAAGACATAATCATTGGCAAGTTATTTCATGTAAGGTGATATAGTAGACAGAGTCCTGTGCCTACAATATTTTCAGCAAAAACGTGAAGTTAATTCTCTGAGGGAATTAAATTTTATTTACTTTGACTGTATAGACCATCAGGAATGCTAGTGAATATCTTAGGTTCAGCCTCATACAGAGCACAGTAGCAAAACTAAAGCAGGCAGTATGAGCCTTATCCCAAATTCTAAAATCTAGCCTAAAAGTGATCTTTTGATAATTCTGCTGTCAGTGGTTGAATTTGAGATAATATCAGTAGCCAGTTTTCCATTTTTTTCAGGACTTGAGGATATAAACCAGAATTTCAGAACAATTAAAATATTATATGAGAACACAAGGAGGAAGTCAGCATTCTACTAATATTCCAGTGATGTTTTTACATTTAGTACTCTGTCCCTTAAAAAGTTGCTTTGCAGCCCATATTTAAAGTCAGGTGATAGTCACACAGTGATAAATACACAACAGGGAGAGAATGGTTTGTGATCAAGGCACTAATGAGCAATCTCAGGTAACATTTCTTTCAAATTGCTTAAGCTTTAATATAAAACATTTTCAGAAAATTCAGTGAACCTTAATTTTCTATCAGAAAATATGCTCACTGAATTCCCAAATGTGCCATGAGGAGATCTTAAAACTATTTTATTACTAATATGAATCTTACAAAATAATTGTGAATCATCATTTATTCAGCACTTGAGGTTATAATAAAGCTTTTCAAATCAATTAAATCACCAAATAATGCAAGCAGGGCATCAAAGTTAAAGAAGCATTCCTACAATGTATTTGCATTTTTTATCCTCCCTCATTGAAACAACTAAATGGTTCATGATGTAAATTCAGACAGACAATTTGCAGTAGAGTTTGTGTCTGCACGTATGTATTTGGAAAACCATATCCTCCTTAGATTTGCTTTTCATAGTCTATTCTTCAGGTCTCCCAGGTTCACCTGGAGAGTGAAGTCTCTGAAGAATTTGCCCTTTCTTCCTCTTTCTGTATAAACTCTACCACATTTATTGATCATGGTATGATGATATATACAACAGAGAGCTAGATTTATATGATTTGATTATGGTCTGCATACTAATACATCTGTGAAGCATTTTATTACCTCTCTATGAAAGCCACTATTTATTAAATAAATGTTCATAAATTTAGATGGAAAATAAAATGATCCATTTCAGTGCTAATACAAAAACAAAATCTGTTTCTTGTCTGTTTGCCTCACTTGCATTATATGCAATAATTATTCTTCCCTACTAATCTTTGCTTGACTTTCATTTTCCTCTGGGTTTGAACATCTGGACTCTTTATTCTTCGTTATTTTGTAGCTATTGAAAATGTCTATTTTTCTATCACAATAGTGTTGTTAATCATATTAGAGAGGACATTTCTGACAAAGCCTAGAAATTTGATCATTCCCTCATTTTGATACGGAAGCAGGAAATAACCTGAAGTCACAGTTTTAAATGACACCATCAATGACAGATGCATTCAATATGTTGGCAAAATTGGAGATTACATTTATACTTTTCAGAAAGCATTAAGGCCACAGTCTCAAATGTAAACTGCAGCTCATGTCTGATTTAAATCTGTTAGCAATGTTGGTTTTCTTTGGTCTTCTAATTTCCTGAAACTATCACTATATCTCTTCCCTGTTTGCAAGCTTCAGCCTATTTTGGTCCATTGTTGTTTCTTCTAATCTTCTGATTTTTGAGGTTAGAATACACAGCTTCATCTTGTAGAGCAAAATTATTACATTTAGATCTTGAAGTAGAAAGCTACAGCTTGCAGATATCATCCTTTTTATATTCTCCATATCATCCTTTTTATATTCTCCATCACAGGTATAGTAGATTTACAGCTAAGATCTCACCACTTTTAATCAAAATCAAAAGAGAGAATAATCTTGTTTCAGAGACATAAAATTATACTTTCTATTGGAAAGTGTCTCTCAGCATACAGCATATTGAGAAAAACCATGAAATAATACAAAGCCATAAATAAAATGGAAAACCCTTATGAAACCAGGGTTTCTCATGTTGTTCATGGCTATGTAACTGGCAAATGTGTTGTGCTTCTGCTTTCATGCCAGGATCAGGATCTGAATTAGAAAACAGATTAAGGAGGAAGAGGATGGAGAGAAAGAACAGGACTTTTACCTGCCTACCCAGATAAGATTTGTTTTCCTGAATATTGTGCCAATGAATTAACTGATAAATAGAAAACCTTTGGATTTTGAGTCAGCGGACTTCATCTTATGCAGAAAAAAATTATTGTTTCTAATGCTAAAATTTCTTCTATGACTGAATATCTCTGAAATTTGGACACATATTCGGGACTTGAAGAATACTATATACCACACCAATTTCCTTATTTTTCCCCTCTTTAAAACAAAGTCAAGCATTACTTAAAGCAAGGATTACTTGCTAAGGACAAAGTAGAAACATGCACTTTTATGAATGGATAGTGGACTAATTTTGTGTTAGGATTTTGTTTTGAATGCTCCAACTCTTGTCTCTTATGTGTCCCTATTGTTAAGAATATGAATGTATAAGGACTAGTGCAGGATAAAATTATTTTACTTTCCCAAAATATGAAAATAAAAGTTTTAAGGAAGTTGCAGGATTGATAAAGAATGAGACTGAGGGTGCTGATTTGTTGATAAACATGGGAGGACATAGAACTCTTACTACAAGTGTAAATCAAGACTTGGAGGAACTAACTTTTGGAACACTTCCAAGTCCATTCAGTCTTTGATATTTGTACTGAGGCTGGCACAAAAGTTGACTGCTATATTGCCGTTGGACAATTGGACTCTTCACTCCATTAAAATAATGAAATCAATTCACAGACTATCACACAACTTCTTTTAAAAGGTTCTTTTAATTGCTTACACAAGTTTAAATGCCCTGGTAACATATACACCTCCAATATACTAATATATTGGTTGCCATATACCAATTGCTCTTTTCCTAAATTTACATAAAAATAGATGATCTTATAGAACATAAAATCATAGAAACATTTGGGTTGGAAGGGACCCTTGAAAATCATCTAGTACAACCTCCAGGTCATGGACAGGGACATCTTTCAGTGGTTCAAAGCCAGATTTTAAACACTGCCAATGATGGGACATCTACAATTTTTCTTTATATTTGTTTATATTTGTTCTTTGTAGCCAATCTAATTTAAATTTAAAATAATTACCCCTTGTCCTGTAACTATATGTTTTGGTAAAATTCTCAATTTTCTTATAAGCTGACTTTGTATATTAAAAAACTGCAAGGAGATCCTCCTGGAGCCTTCTCTTTCTCCAAATAATCCCAAATTTCTGTGCATCTTCACAACAAAGGTGTTCCAGCGCCCAATCAAACAGCTTCATGTCTTTCTTGTACTGGGCACCCCAGGGCTGGAGGCAGTTCTGAAGATTGGTTCTCACTGGAATAGAGCAGAGCAGAGCAGAGCTGCAGAATCCTCTCCTTGCCCTGCTGCCCAGTGATGCGGCCCAGGATTTGATTGTGTCTTAGGGCTAAGACTACACATTAGTCACTCATATCCAGTTTTCCACTGAGCAGTATCCCAAAGTTTTTATCTGCAGGACTTCTCTCAATCAGTTAATCCTCCAGCGTGTATAGATACTGGGGATTGCCCTTACCCACAGGCAGGATCTTGCATTTGGTTTTGTTGAACTTCTTGAGATTCACGTAGACCAATTCCTCAAGCCTGTCCAGATCTCTATGGAAAGCATCCCATCCCTCCATCGTGTTAACTGCGCCATTCAGCTTGATGTCAGTTGCAAAGCTGAGGGTGCCCTCATTGAGAAACAACCCTTGGTACTGGTTTCACACTGAACTGTGAGCATTTGATTCTAATCTTTGTACATGGCCATCCAGACAAACTTTATTCTCCTAACCATTCATCCATCAAACGGTTAACTTTTCTATTTAGAGTCAAGAATATTGTGGGTATGGGGTACTATATTAACTATATTAACGGTCTTATAGAAGTCCAACTAGCTCTTCCCTTGTCCACTGAGAAAGTCACTCCATCAAAGAGGCCACTGGATTAGTTCAGAATTATTTGCCCTAGTTGAAGCCACACTGTCTGTCTCCAGTCACCTCTTTGCCTTCCATATGCTTTCACGTAACTTCCTAGAGGATCTGTAAAATGGGTGTGATACGTCTTTTTTGCTAGAGTCTTCAACTGCCTTCCATGCCTTTTCAAATATGATGGAGAGTGACTTAGCACATAAATTTGCCACATCCCTCATGACTCTGAGAAGCATCCCTTTGGTACCTGTGGGTGACCAGTAGGTCTTTGTCCTATAAACCTATGTACTGAGAGTGACTTTATTCCCCCAGTCTTGAGGTGCAAGGGCTTGAGAAATGTGGGAAGACTGTTTGCAAAATGAAAACTGAAGTTTTAAAAACATTTTTAAAAACATTTTTCTCTACCTTAGCCTTCTCATTCTCAGTAGTCCATACTCCTTTTTCCTTTATTGGAGGAGTACCTGTGCTTTAATTTTTGTTTTGTTACACATATATCTATAGAAGTCCTTCTTGTTATTCTTTACATTCCTTGCCAAATTCAGCACCACTGTGCCTCACATTTCCTAATTCCAGATCCATGTATCCGTATATTCTTCTGGTATGCTTTACCTTCTTAGATGTAATTTTCACCAGGAGGTCCTCACTAGGCGGTATTCATGTTTTTCCTTCCTTGCCTGATTTTTTCCACAATGAAATCACAAGCTCTTGGACTTTCAACAGAAACATTTTTTGTAACACAGGTGAGATAATACTTGGCATATTTTCTGAGCCTATTTGGAACCTGATATTTGGGTTGTTCTTCAGGTTGCAGCACACTTACTCTTTTCTGCATATGAAGATCAGTTCATAAATCATGAGGCTGGTCTTTGCTGTTGCTTCCTAACTTATGACTATCTCTCCAATGTCAATACTGTGACATGTTGGTAGATACCATACCATTTCTTTTTATCTTTGCTACTAATAGGGAAGGGTAAAAGTAGGCTTGTACATTGACAATATGGAAGTATACCTTTTTCTTGTTTCTTTAAATAGGCACATTGCATTTACTGAAGTATGAAATGGCCAATGTGTTTGACATGTTCTAAGATAGGAAAGAATATTTAGTAAAATAATATAATTATTTATTTTTCTAGAGGTCTAGAGAGAAAGTATTGGAAGTTGTGAATATAAGTACCAACTTATATTTTGTGCAAACAGTCTGATAGCATATTATCATGAAGTCTGAACAAACTAAATTTGAAGTAGGGTTTCCCAGAGAAGACAATATCTAAGTCTTTTTTTTCCCTGAGAAATTTTGTACATTAATAACACTTCAGTTACTCTCTCTGCCAATGCCAATTTCAGCAATGAAAAGTTTCAACAGTAATGAGCTTATCTTAGTGGAACATTTTTCTAGAGTACAAGGGGAAAAGCTCAGTTTATGGCAACTTTGGATTACATCCACAATATTTTATTAACCAATTCCCCACTTTTTTTTTTTTTTTTTTTTTTTTTTTTTTTTTTTTTTAGTGAATGGACAATTGGAATAGTTTATTCATGACCGTAAATGTGTAGAAACTAATTTTTTCATTAAAGACATGCAATTAAGTGACTAGTTTTTTCTTTAATGCTTTAAGCCTTTGGCATTTCTTCTTTTGTGTGCTGTCCATGCAGAAATGAACAGTGCAGGGAACATGAAAGATAAGTAATAAGGCAGTAATAATAAAGTAGCATATATTGCTTTCTACAGGAAAAAAAAAAAAAAAAAAAGAGCTAAAATAATTTCCTTTTTTATTATTTTAATAAGGATGACCATGACTATAAGTCACAAAAATTACAAAAAGTGCACTGAAAACTTCAGCTCATAAAGCCCTGACATTTTTGTAGTGAACTGAACCTAAGATATATGCAGTATTCTTTTTATTTGCTTCTCTTTTCTTTTGGAAACATATTTTTAAAAATATAAAACCACTTTCTGAATTTATGTGCACTTGAACACGCTGTGTATAAAAGCATGGAAACTTTGGCACTTAGACTCTAAGGAAGTGAGTGCTCCAAAAATGCTTCTGAATAATAAAATGAAGAAGCAAGCATAAACACTTATTTCCTCCACTTGCCTTTTCCACAATTTAAACCTAAGCCATATATTAGCACCTTGTCTATAATTACGAATAGACAGATTAATTCTTTTTTGTATCCTTGCATAGCAGTGATGGGATGAGTGCATTAAAAAAAGAGATCTACTCAGAAATGTCAAGAGTATTAGAAAACATTAAGCACCGAATGGTTATTTGTTGCAGTGTGTGCGATGTCACAGGGTCCTAAAGAGCGACTCGGTGTCTCTGAGCCTGGAGCGCAGGACTGTAAGGGCACTGACGAGGTGAGGAGACAAGTTCTCATTTGAGTATCCAAAGATTGTTTATTCAGGAACACAAACAGGAATAGCAAAGGGGTCCAGCGACACAGAATAGAGGTTCAGGGACAAGAACCAGGATTGGGCCAAGGGCACAGAGTTATACACGAGACAAAAGGGGCTGATCTGAGTCAGTCAAGGGCCAATAGGGATAAAGAGAAGTGGTGCAGTGGGTAAATAGGAACCAGAGGAAACCAGGAGGGTAACAGGGGTGGAGTACTGTGGCAAAATTAAGCCAGTGGGGGTTAAGGAAGGAAAGAATATTCTGGAAAGGGTACATACATGGTGAACAGGGGTAACATCAACTAACAAACCAATAATGTAACAGAACTTAAAAATATTATCATGTGGCTGAAAAGGTCCACGGAAGGGAGGCTTTTCTCACCACAACCTAGAGGGATGTTTTTACCTTTTTGCATCGGCTCCTGCAGGGTTGAGGCATAGCTGCCCTGGTGGCAGGCCCCTGGGCCTCCACAGTTACTAAACTTTCAGAATCACATGAAAATCTCCAAAGTGACTGTATTTCACTTCACTTTCTAATAAATAGCACTGCAATTGTAATTTTAATTAAAAAAAAGCCATCTTACCCAGTGTAAATAACACTTGTGGCACAATTGATTCTTTGAAAAGCTAATAATTTCAAATTAATTTACCTACAAAAAAGAATGGGAATAATATTCATCAGGTAATTAAGAGGTTAAAGACAATCAGTATGAGTACATTTCATGGTCAGGAATCAATGAGGTCATTAATAGCAAGTGCATCTTTTTAGGTTAAGTTCATTTTCATTTTCCTTCTTGACCAGGTTTGGAAATGTAAGGTCTTTACAAAGAAGGACATTACAGATGAGGTACATATAAGCTAGGAGAGGATAAAACAATTACGAAAAGTTAATTTTAAAAGGATTTTAAGGTTTTTTTAAGGTTTTAAAAGTTTTTAGATGGTTTTATTTCAAAACAATTGTTTGGGATTTTAAAAAATAAATTACATGTTATATAAAATAAAGATTATATCAGGTCTGATCTCTTTTTGTTGGGAAAAATGACACAAATAAAAAAACATCCTGAAATGGAAGGATCTAGAGAACTAATTTTGCTGATTAAAAATTATTTGGAAGCTTCTTGTAGTATGACCTGTCTGCTTGAAATTAAATTTCTGTCCTGTGTGAAGAGGATCTAGTCTTGATTATTTTTAAAGCCAATGGAAAGGAATAAAAGCAAGCTCTTGTTAATAGAATAAAACAATCATGTGTGTTACAGTGGTTTTCATTCATAAAGTAATATGGATTTAATGGAACTCCCAGTGCATAATATAATATCCATCTGCCCATCTGTCTGTCTTGGTGGATGAATGATTTTTGAAATTTTACCTCAGAAATATTTTTCATCACTTTCAGATTAAACTTTCTTTCAAAATTTTAGTTTTTACTGCACTACTTCAGTTACTTCAGTACTGACTTATTGCAAGATAATAGGAAAATTTGAGTGGTTTAAAAGTTTGAAGAGGAAATTTAGCTCTTATTAAACTAATATTGCTTTCAATGCTTTACTTAAGTGACTGCAAATTATAAAAAAAAAAAAAAAATAAAAAAGAAAAAAAAAATAAATAAATAAAAATTCC
This sequence comes from Progne subis subis, assembly GCA_022316685.1. Lineage (NCBI taxonomy): Eukaryota > Metazoa > Chordata > Aves > Passeriformes > Hirundinidae > Progne > Progne subis. The sequence continues at coordinate 92,502 of JAKJHU010001517.1, read as the reverse complement.
CAAACAAAATGTTACTGTAATAACTCTACTTACTCGAGTTGATGCACTTTGGGAACAGATACTGTCTAGTACACACTGGTTATAAAATAAGCAAATGTTATTAAATCTATAAATTAAAATACTCATAAAATCAAAGGTCAAATGAAATCACAACAATTAGAGAAAATTTTGTGAAATTAATCCCATCAATCATAGAATGGCATAGCTATATGCACACAGGCATGTATTTAAGAGCAACTATAGAAAATAAATCACAGTGCAAGCATCTAAACCTGTTGTTCAATAACATTTTTGGCTGCTGCAAAATGGTTTGAACCACAGAACCTCAAACACATGGGAGTAAAGAATCTTTTTTGTAATTTAAAAGGTGCTTAAAGTTAACTAAAAAAACATAAATCAGAGAGAAAAAATAGGTAATTTTTGGTCTGTTTGACCCATTTGAAGTGTCTTTTCCCATTATACTTTGAGACTTTTTGAGTTTTTAATTTAAGTTTCTTTGGAAATTATTGGAATACCAGGTTTTAGTGTCTGTCTCATAAAGGTTTCTTTACATATCATTCAAAGAAGGCATCCTGTCAGTTTCATACTACCTCTTTCTGTATTGCTGAAGACAGACATGTAAATGTAGAACATATTATGACAGCTACCAGATAAAATTTTATAAATAAAATTCAGTTTTAGAAAGGTAAAGTGTAGTCCTTTTCTAATCCTCTTCTGAAAGCTGATTTTCTTCCCTTGCTTCTGTTTTCATCTATAAATGTTATTCTTCCAATTGTATTGATTTTAAATTATTTAAAAATTCTATGGTCAAAGACCTGGAAGACCAAAGTGTCAAGTTTATAAGCCATTTTAAAGAAAGAATAACTCGTAACTGAGTACAAATACTTCTGATGTAAACAAACATCAGGGAATTAGTCTTTATCTATTGATTTAATATTTTAAATAATGTTAGAAAGGCTCCTAAATCTCTGCATTTAAAAATATCAGAAAGGGAAGATAGTAAAAAAATATATTAACAAAGACCAATACCAGTAAGTTTTCAAGTCTCTAGTTGATATGTACTTTGCATGGAAAGCTTTGTGCTATACCAAATTATGATCTTCATTAATGTTGTTTTCTTATGCTGTTGTGAATTGTTAGGTAACATGGCCATTAGCATGACTCAGAGCTTCTCAAAATGTGTTTCCCTACCTAAGTTGTAGCAGCAATTTCTGAGTTCTGTTTATTTTCTTTTCAGTTGAATCTTGTAAGATAGGGGTCCAGACTTCTACCTTCAAATCACAAAACATTTTGAAGAAAACTGTCATTTATGAAGATCTGACACTTTTAACTTATTACTCATGATTTCTCAACTTTTAACGCAAATGATGTTAATATTTACAAAGAATTTGCCTGTTAGTTCCACTTAGGTGAAAAATCATCATAATGTATTTCTTTTATTGCATGCAGAAACAGAGGTCTACTAGGTCTTTTAAGTAGCCCTAACAGGCTACTAACGCAAAAAAAAAAGAAAAAAAAAAAAAAAGAAAAAAAAAAAAAGAAAAAAAAAAAAAAGAGGAGCTGGTACTCTGCCCCCCCATGTAGTGGGGCTACAGCTATAGCTGCATTAATCTCGGAGAATGTATGTTCCTAATATGACTTCTCTGATATGTTTTATGTTTAAAGCCCATTGGATTTCCATTCTTTGAACTTGCTTAGGCTTTCCTGGAAATTTTGTTCACAGCATCCTTTATCAGGAATTATTTGGCATCAAGCTTCTGGCCATAAAAAGAGACTTTCATTTGTGTTCAGCCTTATTTCACTTGCTGGTCCCACTAGTTTTATTTGATGTAGGTACTGTAAAAGCAAAGACTGGGTGTAGTATTTTGTGACAGTGACATGAAATTATAAAAAAAAAATATTTTTTCCTGAAAATTATTGATTTACATGGCATATGGATGGAGAAGTGATGTCACAACTACCTGCCAAGGGCCACTGTGCTAGAAAAAGATCATGGCAATAATAAAGACAGACTTCGTCTGTGGACATGTTTGTTCATCCTTAGTGAACTGAAACTTCTTTAGGGGTAGTCAATTTGTTATAATTAAGCTTTAATTGAATACAGTCAAAGTCCTTTGGGAGTTTTTCCACTTTAATTATCTTCAGCATAGGTCTCTATATCTGTATGATAATGCCTGAATTTCAGTTTTTCTCATGACTCATCCAACTCTGTAGATGTCAGTTGACTCAGCAGGATGGTTGCTGGTGTGAGAAAAGAACAGAGCCATGACACTTTATCACCAAGACTCAATTTACAATAAGACAGGGATGGAGTATATAGAGACAAGATATGTTTACCTAGAGACATTATATTGGCAAGCACATTTGGAGCTTTAATATCAGGCTACAGTAGACATTATTGATAAGCATTTTGTGTATAACCATAAAGACACCTGAAGTTCTTAACAGTGTATTGCTTCTGTAAGGAATGGATATATGAAAACTATTTAGATTTTAATTAGCTCCAGTATAGCCTCAATCTGTCACTGTTCTTAAGGAAAATGTAGGCCAAATAAAGTATCTTCCCATAGGCAAAATATAAAAAAAAAATTGTGCAGCTCTTCCTGTGGCAGTATAATTTTTTACTGCATAGACATGAGAGCTTGATCATACTGACTTTCATTGATTCTAGTGATGCAATACTGCAGTGGTGATAAAAGTTTTATTTATTAGTGTTATTCTGCTTTATATTTTCCTGCATTGCTAACACAGTTTTTAAGAGTCATGGTAAGGTATGCTAATTGAGAAGTGAGGTTAGTGTCACTGTGGCAACCTAAGCAATAGCAGTGAAAATCCATATATCAACTGTTTAATTAGTTATCTAAAATAACCTTTACAAATTACCATGCTTCAGATGCTTTTCCTAATTTCCTACTGCCACTGGCTGATGTACTGACCCACAAAAATCTCTCGAGCTGATGAAATCTGAGTCCTTCAATACAGTATGGTATGAAAAGCATATTGAGGCCTGACGTGCAATGAGAAAATTCTAATTAAATCCTGATAAAAATGTTTGTCATCGGCTCCCTGCAGGCAGTGCCTGTTTTTTGTCTTCTCTGTTTCAGTGGAGCTAAGCTTTAGTGGCTTTAAAGGTCAGAGTACAGTAGAAGCACAAAGATGCAAATGCTTGTGGATTTCTCAAAGACTTACCAAATACTATGCATCAATATATAATAAATGTGCTTACCTGGCTTGGAAATGGAATGAGTGGAGAAATTTGCTCCTGACATGCATAGTCTATGGCCAGATTCCGCTACATATTTGTGCTAAGATCTCATACCTCTCTTTTATGTAATGAATCTATATTTAGCAAGAGAAAAAACCTCAGTATTTTGCCCAAAATCCTACTGAACGATTCCTGAAGTGTCCACAACAACAAAGTCTATCCTTTGGGTATTCCGGAATGATTTTCAGCTAGAAGACAGATATCACTCAAGCAAGGTTTGTGCTTCTGTACTTATCAGCCTCAGAAAACAAATATCACTCAAAAAATAAACCCAACAAAAGTGGTTCAGATAAGATGCCAGAGAAGAGACACACTATTAAAAAAAACAGAACTGAGAGGAAAGTACTTCTGGTCCCTACATGATCAAGTTCTGAGTCACACAAGTGGTGACATTCTGTTATATGAGTTCAGTAAAGAAGAGAGTCAGGTGTAAAGGAATAAAGGAAATTTAGAGGATAAGACCAATTTAAGAGAATGTGTATAAAGGACAAGAAGAGCAAAGAGTTGATTTTCAAGACTGCCTAAACACAAAATTATCTTTAGGATCTTGAGAAGAACAAAACACATTTCTGAATGCTAATTTTCTTTTTCTGTCACACAGAGGAAGGACTGCAGGTCATTTAAATTAAATTAAATTATATAAATTTAATTTAAATAATTAAAATTTAATTAATTTTTAATTATTATTAAAATATTATTAATTAATTTTAATACTAATAAATTAATTAATATTATTAAAATAAATTTATTAAATTTAAATTAAATAAAAAATAATATTATAACATTTTATAGTGGTTTTTTGGTGGGTTTTTTTGGTTTGTTTGTGGGTGGGGTTTTTTGTTTTTTGTTGTTGTTGTTTTGGTTTGGTTTGGTTTGGGTTTTTTTTTTTGTTTTTTTTTTTTTTTGTTAGAGGACTAGACAGTCCAATTTAGATAATAATACCATTGCTTTTGAAACTGTACCAGTCATGTATAACCTGGCCTGAATTATAAAAATATCTATTGGGTTTTTTTCCCTCTACAACACAAGTAGATTTAGAATTCATTTTTGCATCGTACTAATTAATGAATAAGATTGCAGCAATTAATAACAGAGTTTTAAATGTAACATATCATACATATTAAATATGTATATATAACACTGGATTTGTTTTCAAACTCTTTCTTCTATATTTCATGGAAGTGTTATCCAGGGGAATAAATTCTGTCAGTTTTACCTGGGTTGTTTTTGCTCAATCAAAAGTCATTATTTATTCTACCCACATGGAAATCAATTTAAATTTTTAATGTTCTTTTTAAAATCACATTAGTTTGGATTTAAAACAAATTAAATTCTTCTTTCTCTAATTGCTCCTAGATCTCAGGTTTTCTGTTTTCTGAGGGCAAAATGGTGTAGTTTTACTCCCAATAACACTCTATTTATCTATTTTATAATTTACACTTACTCTTTTTAAAATTCTTACTTCTTTTCTTTACTGATGAACTAATGAACTTAATTATACTCTTGCTAAACAATTCACTTTATGGCCAGGAACATTTTAAAATTTCCCAAGAACTTCAGAAGATTTAAGTACTTTCCCAAATTAATATTCATAATATAGCACTTCCTCTTTTGCATTTAAAAAGAACCCATTATTGTTAGTCAATACTGTTGTTTTCATTATCAATGTTGGGGGTTAAGTTTTCCCATAGAATTCCACCCCCCCCCCCCCCCCCCCCCCCCCCCCCCATAAGTTGCTAAGAGACTAAATACTGATGCCGAAATGGCACTTGGCCCACACAAAAGAAGTGGCAGAGCAGTAGATCACTTAGTTTCGGGGGGGAGGGAAAGGCTCAGGGGCTTCGGCAGCTGAGGGTGGTTTTCTTCTGCTCTCGGTTTCAGAGAGGACGGTCGGGCGACGGCTAGCTGTGTCCCTGCCTGCTGGGGACCCTCACCATTCCATCCACCAGCCCGGGAGTTTCCACCATTCCAGCTTGGTGCTCTCGGGGTCCCAAGGGATCAGACTGCTCTGGGCTTTGTGAAACAAAACCCCTCAAGGTTCCTGGTTCTGTTTATTATTAATGCTGTAGTTGTTGTTGTTTGTTTGCCTTGTTATACTTACTAGTAAAGAACTGTTATTCCTTTCCCCATAGCTCTGACTGAAAAGCCTCTTTAATCTTCTAATTTATAATAACTTAGAGGGAAGGGATTGGATATCCCCATTCCTAGAGAGGCCCCGCCTGTCCTTGGCAGATACTTGTCTTTTCAAACCAAGACAATCATCAATACTATTTTCATTAGCGACTTTGTAAACTAACCTTAAATAAGCTTATTTAGAATAAGCTACGAAAGAATCACTTAGATTAGTTATTTGGTTCTCTCAAAAATGCTACAGAATTTTTCTGCATTCTCAGAACACAGTTCATTGACTTCAGGTAATGTTTACACATATGTTCATATTCCTGAAATATAAAAACTTGTGAAAAGAGACAGAATATCCCCCTATGAAACAGCATTAAACTTTTCTTTCTAATGTTGGAGAAAACCCCCACAGCAGTTAAAAATATTAAGAAATCATATTTTGCTCTTTACCGTAACCAGTACCTGTTCTGTACTTTAATGGGAAATAACCTGAAGTTATACAATCTGATTATGCTGCTGTAAGAAACATGAAAGATTTAGAAAATATTTTTTAACTCAGGTCTCATATATGTTCTGTTTAAGAAGAAACACCTGACTAGAATATTTTAATATGAAAAGGAGTAGAAAGGCCATGATATACATGAAAATTAAATGCTGACATTATTGTCATTCCTGCATGATGTTTAGCATTTTGGTGTACTTTTAGTACACATGTGGAGAGTGTTTCAGCAGCTGTTGAGAGTTAGTTATTCTGACCCCAGTTCTGCTCTCACAGCTCTTGGCAGTTTCACTGTGTGCAGCTATTTTTGTCCTCAAGGCACTATGATAAACCTGGTTTGCTTTTTTTTTTCTGGAACAACCCTTCAATAACAAATAAAGTTATAGTGTAGCAGCGTAATCCATAACAATTTATGATTAAATATGTAAGAAAACAAATCTTTACAAAAAACAACTAGATACCAAAACTGAAGTTCTGAACACAGAAGGTTTCAATACTTGGCATCACAGGGTCATGTGTCTCTGCTACTGCAAACAGTTGTACAGAAAATACACAGAACTCAGTCTTTGCCATAGCTGCTGCTGCTTGTGGCACTAATATAGAATCATTAATAGCTTCTCTGAGTTTGGGGAACTAAAGTGATGGTGCTTCTGTGCCCTGCTCTGCCTCTTCACTGTGAAATATCTCCTTCAAGATGCATCAGAAGTACACATCTCCCTAATGTGACACCTTGCTCAGATAGTACCTGGCTAGAGTATAGTCTAAAAGGCATATAGGAATTTTAAGTAGCAGTCTGACTTCATACTGTCCCTATGTGGTTCATCTCTATATATCTTGATTGTAGGGAGGATGAAAACTACTCAGCACTAAAAATCTCAGCTAGAGAAAATGTGAAAATATTTCCTGATTATATTTAACATTTAACTGTTTACCTGATGCAAGGTAGAAACAAGTTATATAAGAGCATAGTCAGCATTTTTTTTCTTGTGTGTACATCCCCAAGGATTATTAATCCTCTCAACTGTTGACTACCATATTTCTGAAAAACTAGATTTGTACCTGTACTGTATGCTAAAGATATTATTTAGTGAATACTAATTTTTAATATTAATAATTTCTTCATTGATCTTACCAAGTCCCAAAGTGTGTAATATTTCTCCTGATGTACAGAACAGATTAGTTATTAAGAAGAAATTCCTTCCTGTGAGGGTAGTGAAGCCCTGGCACACATTGCCCAGAGAAGCTGTGGCTGCCCCTTCCCTGGGAGGACAGGTTGGATGGTGCTGTGTCTCTCTCTCTCCCTCGGAGCCCTGGCTCCATTTTTGCCTCGGCTAGCTTGAGAGAGAAAAGCCAGAAGGATTTTTTTCCTGCAGGGCATTAAAGATCTCAGAGGCTGAAAACCTTTTCCTTTAGAGAGAGCAGGTGGCAAAAGGAAAGCGTCTGCCCTTGGTCCAGGGGGGAATCATGGCTTTATTCTTTCTGTGGTCCTGCCCCTGCAGGGTCAGGAACCCAGTCCAGTCCCCATCCCTGTCCCTGTCCCTAGACAGAGATCCACAGGCTTCTCCTGACTTTTACCCAGAGGGAAGGGGCTAGAGGCAGGGACAAGCCACTACCCAATCAGGGATAAGGTGGGAGTGAAACAGAGTTGGATTACATTCCAGTGTAGGAGGATGGGAGGGGCGAAGGAGCAGGGACAGATCTCGTGATAATAGATTTTCTAGGGGAACAGAGTGGTACAGAAGAAACCATTAAAAAACCCAAAATAAAAATGAAATACAATATAAACCCAAATAATGCACAACAACAGGATGGGGCATAGAGCAACCTGGTCTGGTGGAAGATGTCCCTGCCCTTGGCTGGGGGTGGGATGAGGTAAGATTTAAGGTCCCTTCCAATCCAAACCACTCTATGATTCTATGATCAAGTAATCACTACTATAGGAAAATTAAGGTAGAGAAGGAATATATCTGATTATGTAGTTGGAGAGGAACAGATCTAAAGGAAAGAGAGAAGAAATGGGAAAAGTGAAGAATGAGTGATATTGAAGTACGAGAAGAAACATTTAGAAGTGGGATAAAATAAATCACTCAAGAAAATTTTTGGTTAGGTTTTTAAGGGAATGAGAGTACTTAGACAAAAATAAAAACACTTTATTTAAATAGACTACACAGCCATAAAGAATTCTAAATAAAATAGTATTTACACTGGAAAGGAAAAAGTTATTAGTAAATTCTGAAATATGTGAGACTATCTGAAGATCATAGTGCTCTATTCTTTCAGATAATTTGAGATCCTCTTGACTATTCCAAATTTCAGATTACAAAAGTGGCTTTTCCAATGCTGGAAAGAATGTAATAATTAAAGGAAAAAAAAAAAGAAAAAAAGAAAAAAAAAGAAAAAAAGAAAAAAAAAAAAAGACTAGGATATTGTATCATATATTTTAGTGTGGTTTAATATCATTCATTTACTATAAAGTACTCCAAAGAATGTCTACCAAAAGAAAAATAGTGCTTGGCCAAGTCACTGAGTAGGAGTCAGCACACTGCATGTCTATATTATGACCATCATCTCAAAGTGTAACTTGATTGTCAATATCTGTATAATTTCAAGTAATATACATAACATATACATATATGTATATCTCTATATATGACTTAAATTTACCTGAAGATAAGCCCAGTGGTATTAATGTTCTGAGAATATAATCTTGGTAACTTCCTCATTTTAACAAAATTTAGGAGTCTTAAAGTTGATATGGGTTTGTTAGAAATTTTTAAACTACCTTTCCTGTTCTCTTTGTGTCATTTTGGTTGATCTGGTTTGGATTGGCAAGAAAAGTAATTTCTTTTTTACGTAATTACAGAGAATATCCTTATTGCATGTCTGCTTGTCTGATAAGAAGCACATGGCTTGTATAAATGAAGAGAAATTTTGTTAGAATCTAGAAGGACAAAAATAACTCTAGGTGGGTCAGCCTCCTGTCTAGGATAAAACAAAGTTGTATGCTGTCGAAGTAGCAATTAACCTAGCTATCAGATACTGCAAAGTTAAAGGGTCTTCACCTTTCTGCTGATGTTTGCTACACAGGTAATGTCAGTGGTTGTTACGAACCAAGGAAAGAAGACCAAAGGAAACTAAGGACCAATAAAACAGACTGGACTCAGAAAGGCTTGAAATATACCCAAAAATGGGATTAAAACCAAATGAGGTTAGAAGTTTGTGCCAAAAAATTGTTATGTTTTATTTAATAGTAAAAGAGGCAAAGAGAAAGGAAAAAATAAAAAAAAGAGAGAAAGAAACAGAAAAAGAGGTGTAGAGGGGGGAGGGTTGGGGGGACAGGGAGAGAGTGACAGAGGTTAGGTAGAAACACATCACCCTTCTGGAGATCCCAATGACGTCTTGTTGTTCCCCTCCATCTGGCCTTCTCGATGCTGAGGATTTCCTGTGTCCTGGTTTAGGGACAAACGTGGGAGAAAACCCCTGAATAGGATCCCTCTGGGGAGCAAACCCAAGTGGCCCCTCCCTCCAACAGGTCTGGTTAAAAAACTTCTTTGGAGAAAAGTGGAAAAAACTATTTTACTTAATAAAGTGCATACAAGTATGAAAAATTATTAATACGAAACAATAAAATCTCTCGTTCTGGAGTGAGATGGCAAATTGAGAAAGTTCTTGCCGTGGGTGTAGCTCGGCTCTCTCTCAATCTCTCATCAGTCCCAGTCCCTCCGGCACTGCTGGAAAATGCCGAGGTCCAGGCCCTGGTGGGCCGCAGGTGCAGCCCCCAGTGCTCCCCTGGGTTTTCTGTCCAGAGCAGGTTTAAACAGTTCCAAGAAAAATAATAATAATAATAAAAAAATAAAAACAGTCCAGGAGACTTCTCTGCCCCAGCTAGCTGAAACTAACTAAAAACAAAAAACAATCTCTGTCCTGCAGTCTCTCCTGCAGCCTCCACCAAACACCCAGTCTGGAGAAGAATGTGGAGGAGTCAGGCAGTTTACTCAAAACAAACTCCGCACTTCTCCTTGCTCTTAGAACCAGTCTTAAAGGCACAGAACTCAATATACAGCACAAATAGAACAGATGACAGGGGATACAAGCATCATAAAGTCACCCTAGGACACCTATTCATAGTTATATAGGGCAGCTCTTCATAACAGAAGAAAGAGCATTGTCTCCATTGTTTTACACACAACTACAATTTAAGAAGTTCCTCCCAACACCTGCTGTAAAATCACATGAAGATTTCTTCATGGCTTGCTTTCACCAGACCCAAGACAACAGAGGTTCAAACCAATTTTTTAGGAACTAAAGACGTTTGGTTTGAAGCTTTGGTTGGAAGGTTTGAAGCTGCCTACAATGAAGGGATCTTGCATACCGCAACTCCTTTTGCTTTAACTCTGACACATCACTGCCCTCCAACAACTTTGCAACAATGCTGAAGAAATCTCCAGCTAAGATATCACAATGTCTCTAGTTTTGATGTTTATTAGTAGTTTTCTTCTTCTTTGTGATAAATGGCTTAAGAGTCTGATTTCACTATCACACTTAAAAGCTTTGTAACATTGCTGGTACTCTACCAAGGAATTCTTTTACATTGCAGTGAGAGTGAAGAAACAGGATTATCCACAATGTTTGAAGTTATAAGTAGAAGAAAATAACAATAAATCAATTTCTTTAATGTATTTTTTTTTTTTAATTATTTCTGATCTATCATCAGACTAACACTTAGAAGGAAATTATTTATTGTAAGTTAAAAATCTTCATTTAATAATAAGGAGAAGAACAAAGATTTCAGGAATATAAAATTAGTAATAAAAACAATGAACGTCATTAGGAAACCAGAAAATTAAATCAATTTAATTTTAAAACTCCCACAAAATTCATTTAAATATGTTAGGTATAAGGATTAGCAAAGTATAAAGTTGTGAACAGATTTCACAAACTGAGGAAGGTCTGTGTTTAATTCAGAAAATTTATTTCACTTCATGGCTTTTTCATGTACCTTATTTTCTTCTGTTTATCCCTACTATTGGCCTTAACCTCTGTTTAGAAGTAAATACAAACAAGTAACTGTGTCTTTATTTGACTACAGTAGCTCTCTTCATGAGTTATGAACTGTGATGTTATTATCTATGTTGTCTGTAAGAGTTTTCCTGAAACTTTATTCAGCTACTTTCTTCTTTGGGGTTAGGTCTTAAATTTGTTTTGAAATGCATTTCTCTGATGGTGAGGATACAATTCATTGTAGCATCTGACTTATAATAACCTAAATTTAGGCTTATATTCCATCACGATTATAAGCCTAAAGCCATAAGTTTTGTTCCTGACATTTCCTGCTCTCTCTGTAATTGTCACAGGCAGGGACTCAAGGTGTCCTCCCAGCTCTCATTACAATCTTTGTCATGAGAAGATGAGACTTGAATTCCTTATTCACTGCTCAACCTAGTTTTAAAACAATATAGTAATCTGAATATATGTACAATAACAGTCTAAAAAGCTACATAGCTGTGTGTGCATTATTTGCTTTTGAAAATAAGGCATCTAAACTTTTTGGTGCCTAACTCCAAATAAATAACATTGTAAGCAAGTCACACAGCTTTGGTAAAATGTTTCCCATGTAAAAGACTGTTGTGCATTTGTATGTTTAAATGAAAAGTGGACTGTCTAGGAAGGACAAATAATCAGCTGAAATTCACAGAGCTAATATAGAGATTGACAGGTTATTTCTAGAAAATCTTATCTGCAGGTTTATTGGAGCATGAGTGCATTGTAGGCAAAAAAAAAAAAAAAAATAAACACTGAATTTATGTTATCTTTAAAATTCATGTTACAGTGAACCTTCAGAACAAAGCAAATATTTTCATTTCAAGAGAGGAACTATGCTGATCTGGATAATTGCTCTCTATGAGATGGATGGTCTTGATCACTGTGACGTGTGAAGCTATGTCTAGACCACACAATCTGTGTGAAAAGAACAACAGCTTCATACATTAATTTTTTGGATTGTGGTTAAAATATCTATTTTTGTGTCCTCATATAAATATTTTTCTCTTTTGGAAATAAAAGAGCAGAGAGGAAGTGATGGTATATACAAGAGCTGTGGCTGTTGTTTACAGTCACAAAAACCACCACTTTTATTTTTTCACAACTCTTCTATATCCTTCATGTTAAAGAACCTTTTCTTCACTTCTACTTGGATTTTTTTTTTTTTCTCTCAATATCAGCTGCTTCCAAACAGAATAACTCATCAAACCTCACAGCTACTTCCAGGTTTCCTGTCATGAATTTTGACTTGTGGATAGGGAAAACATCTGTAAATAAATAATTTCTTTTTCTAAAAGGGAAAACAAAGCTGCAGTTGTTTAAATTGTATACAGTGTATTTTATTAAAAGCTTATCTATTTCTTCTTATTCACATTTCATGAAAAATAATGAATCCTGTTTGTTTGTTTGTTTTCTGTAGTATCACTTCCTAACTAGAAGTTAGAATTCTTTCAGTATTCGAGCTTCTAGCCTTGGAAAAATAACTGGGTAACTTTACCCAAAGCCTGAAATTGGCTTTGTCATAGCTATTATCTTGGGTGTTGACCCACTCCACCAGATGTTTTATCTGAATCTACTGTATGGATTCACTTGTTTATTTCCTAACAATCCTGCCAGTAGGCTAGATAAATCACACAAAAGTAAATGCCCAAATACCCCAATATAACTTTACAGTAACACAATAACTGTATATGTACAAAGTTAATGAATTCTCATTTTTGTGCATCATGTTCCTTAATACATCCCCATAGGATTTGTTGTATAGTTGACGTCCTCAGCATTTTTGTTAACAAAAAAGATGTTTCACTGAATTTGGAATACCTGACACTAAGCATCATGAGATTTCAATTGTCCAACAGTCAACTGTCTTCCCCTTCTGGTTTGATATTCCCCCTCTCATCTGCACAAAATTTCAAAAGCTGGTTAATACAATTTAAGCAAGCCAGTTTCTTGTAGCCAGGAATACATGGCATGCCACACCCAGATGTCTTGGAGTTCTTAGCCCAGATGAACATGCTTACAGCCAAGCGGACCATGACCCAGCTTTCAGTACATATACAAAGAAGGCTCAGAATCAGTTCTCCAAAATTAAAGCCAGAAAATCTTTACCCTTTTGTCACAATTCTGGCATCTGCAATCAAAAGCAAAATGAACCAGCTGTAGAAAATATTTTGTTATCAGAATAACTGGAGATTCTTTAGATATTATGAGTGTGTCAAGAGTGTATTATATAGAATGTTACATTGCATTCATGTGTCTTGCTTTTTACAATGAGTAGGTCTATTTTCAGGGAATTCTTAGCTCATTTAGAAGCTTCATCATTCCAGAATCAAACTTCTTCATGTTAATTTTTTCAAAACATATTCAGTTCCATCACAGATCTAGTGTCTTGCTTTTGACAGGACAGATTTGCCATTCAAAGGCAGTGAAATATGACACTTAGCATTTACTGGTGTTTTTCAGAATGTAACCTTCACAGGTTGCACAAATATTATTACTATTATTATTATTATAAACCCTAATCACAAGAATAATATACCTTAATCACAAGAAGAGACTGTAAGAACATGTAATGTGATTTGTATAAGTCTTCAAAGGACATTTTTTAACTTTTAAAGGTTCAATTAGTTCCTACATGCTCTGAGGAAATATCTGGAGAAAGGTTCTCTTGTCAGAAAGACAGCTGGAAAGGCCACATATGTAGCAAAGAAAAGGCAAGGCTTTTAGACATATTTTTTCTCCCTTATTCTCAAGAAGACATTATAGCATTGGATTGTAGGGTTATATAGACTGATCCTTCTAAAACAGGAATCAATTGTCCTGCAGCAACCTCATGTTATAATGAGGTTTTATTTACATGTGGTTTTAAGAATTATTGGATGTTTGAAGAGGCAGTATACTTCTATGTGTTGCCAGAGTTTAATGGGTTACATCTTGCTATGGCAAAAAATCACTTAGGATATATTGTAATGATATGCAGGAGGACTATTTATGAAATACGAAGGATCAAAGTATTTATTTGCTCTCTGTAGGCTTCATCTATTTTTATTAATTTGAAGTTAAAAAAAACAGACAGTACAAATTTTGCAAAGATTGGACATCCAGATTCCTGTAGGAAAGCAGGGAGGTGAGGAATGTTCTTCTTCCCCCAAAAAAAGATCTTTTACAAGTGGAGTGAAGTAGAGTAATACTTTCCTGAAAATAAGGTAATTTTATAAAGCATAAAATCCCCAAACCAACCAACCAACCAACCAAAAACAATCAAACCAAATAAATCCTCTAAATTCCCCAAAACAAAGCATCTTCCAGAAAAAATAAATTAAATATTTGAATCAGGGCACAATCTCAGCAATATTTTTATATGAAGTCTTTTTGAAATGTCCAAAATTGTAATTCTCACCTGAGTTCTATTCACATTACAGTTACCAAGAAATATGAAAATAAGTGAAACAAACATGGTATTTCTCAAGCTATCTAAATTATCAACAGACTAGGTTAGTTTTAAATACACCAGTACTTAAAAAGAAAGTTGTTTTTTTTTCTCCTTTGAAATGACAGTAAAATATGGGAATAACTATTAGACTGTTAGGGAGGTCAGGGGAAAATTTACTATCACTATCTTTAAAGTGTGTATTAGAAGGATAATCAAACCAAACTAAAACAACTGCAATGAAAACTGAGGAAATAAAATACATAAATAAACAAACTACATTCAAAATACTTTCATGTTTTGAAAAGAAATCACAGGTGAAGAATTAAATGAATCTACTACTGAATTAGTTATTTCTAAAGAAAAAAATCTGTGGGAAATCTCTAAACACCTAAGCCTTATTCCTGTGTTAAAAATGTTTCTAAGACACATGACTCTGAAGGAAGGTTTATGTAAAAGGACCATGTCAAAGTGAGTGAAATCAGAAATAACTTTTATTCGAAGTATGTGTTGGTAGAGTGTCCTAGATACTTTAACAAATTTTATGTTAAATTTAATTCTGGATGATATACAGTGATCTATAAGGAGAATGTTCTTATCAATAAGTTACTTTGGATGGATAACATTAAAAATGAGAGTACTTGCATTGAAGATACAGTGAAAACAAAAGAGAGTAATCACATGCAGTGATTTTGAGACATAGTGATTAATTATTGAAGAGGGTACCAGTGTCTGCAATTAGGTATGTGTAAATACTGATTTTATTGATGTGCATCTCGGGGCGACTCCAGCTTGAACAACATGCTCCTGTCTGTCTCCATTCTTATGCTCTTGTCTGTATCCAATCTTTAATTAAATACATGTCTATGCTTTGATTCTGCCATTAGCTACCACCCACCACTCTCACCACCCTGCCTTTGGTTTTATTTTATAACTTATATAGTTAATATTCTTGTGGCACTGCAAAAGACCTTTGAAAACTACTGGAGAAAGAAATATGCATCATGAATCTTAAGCCTGATGAATTTTGCTGCTCTGGTCTCAGCCCTTGCAGAGATTTATATGACTGACTAAACAATTTGGTCTGGTAGTTTCATAAATTCTATAATGAAATCACCTTAATTGCTACTTAAAAAAAAAAAAAAAAAAAAAAAAAAAAGAAAGAAAGAAAAAAAAATCCTTAATCTACTGTGATTATTCAATCTAAAGCCAAAAGAAATACAACAGATATATGGCAGTATGCTCGCAAGTGTATTTGCATTTTTTATTTTTATCTGAGTCAGACCCAGACTTGCACTGTACATCATATTTCTACATCAGTATCCCAAACAGAGAAATCTCACTGGACTGAATTTTGGCCACAAGCAAAAGTGAAACTACGGTACAGTTAAGGCAACTTGGGGTGGGGAAGAATGTTCCCCTGGGGCAGGCAGGACAGGGCAGGAAAGGGAGGGTCGGCCAAGTTGCATGGTGTTTTCCACAAGTTTATTCATGTCACATTCATGTCTGAAGATGTTTTGATGATTCACATCTCACAAAACTGCTAAGAAAAAAATACATGTGCAGCAGTAGATCAACACATTTTTAAAACTTTAAAATTTTATCTTAAAATTCTTAGAAGTAGGATAGAATCACTTGCAAATTATTGATAATTATACAAATATAGCAATGATACAATAATAAATCAGTCATAATAATGGTGATACAAAAAATAAGATGGGTTTGTAACAGATGGACTTGGACCCTTAACCAAACAAGCAGCTGTATTGTACAAATTACAAAGGAGAGAAAGTCCCGAGCCGCAGCTGAGTGAGGAACCCCTCTAGGAAACCCACAAAGGAATAGAGTGACCCATTGGGCACCCATGCTCATGAGGTTGGAACGCCGATCAAGCAATTAACAAAGGAATTGCAAGTGGCTTTCCCAAGCATTGTTAATGCTCAAGGACAGTTGTGGGTACAAGTAACATCAAGAATATGGTTACATTCTCATTGCATGCAAATTTGCTATAATAGGCCAACCACTTTTTTCCATAGATATGACAGCCTAAGCAAGCCTTCTTTGAGTTCTCTGTGCCAGGCAGTGTGGCTGCATGGTGGGGATCTCTCCCTAGGAGCTTTAGTGCCTCTGATCTCTGTGTCAGTCATTCTAGTTAGGTTCTAACTCAATTTGCATTTGTGTGTTCTTCTCATTGTAAATAACCGTGTGAGCCTTGACATTGAACTGTGTTAAGTCATGCTTTAGCACATCATATTAAAACCAATTTTGCTTCTGCCTTTGATGGTGGTTCTTTAATAAATCTAAATGACATTTGTGACAAACTGCCATAGTTAGCATCAGTTTCTGCCCATTACCTGTTGTCCTGTTTGGCAGCACCAAAGAGGTCCATAGGCTTGATTCTCCCCTTCACATACATTGATGGGGTCCCCTCTCAGTTGTCTTTTCTCCAGCCTAGACAAATCCAGCCTCAGATTTTCCTCATGGGATGCTCCCATTCCCTCATCATATTCATAGCCCTCAGCTGGACCTTCTCCAGCGCTTTCTTGTCTGTTTGATGCTGATGAGCCCAGAAATGGACACAGCACTCCAGATGTGCCTCACCAGGACTGAGTAGAGGTGCAGGATCAGCTCCCTCACCTGCTGGCAATGCTCTTCCTAAAGCCCCTCAGGTTCCCTTGCCTCCAAGGGCACTGCTGGCTTATGGTCAGCTTCTTGTCCACTGGTACCCCAAAGTCCTTCTCCTTAGAGCTGCTTTCCAGAAGGTCTGTCCCAGTCTGTCCTAGTGCCAGGGCTTATTTGTCCTGAGGTGCAGGACCCTGCACTTGCTTTGCTGAACTTCATTCAGCTCCTGTCTGCCAATATCTCCTGCTTCCTGAAGTCATTCTGAAGGGCTGCACAGCTCTCTGGAGTTTTGGCCATTCCTCCCAATTTTGTGTCACCAGCAAATTTACCAAGGAGGCACTCGTTATAGGTTTATTTCAAAACTTCTGTGGTGTTGAAGGATGGGAATATGGTTTCAATCCTTAACATACTTTTTTTCATAGTCCTGTTTTCTTTATCAAGTAACTGTCAAAATACAGGGTTTTTTAAGGTTTTTGTTTTCTAAACTTTTTAGAAATCAGTTAATCGTTGACTGTATGCCTCTTCGCAGGTGCTTTTTTGATTCTCTTTTTAAAATATGTTGTCTATATTTTTAATGTTGTTTTGTTTTTATAAAAACTATTATGCTCCTTTTCCATCTGTTAAATTTTTTTTGACCACTGCTTTGTGGTATTTTGCAATTCCAGGACTAATGTATTCCCCAAAGAAAATATCACAGTTCTCTGTGATATTCTCTTGGTATGTGAGAAGATTTCCATTTCCAGGTTTTAGCAGTTTGAATACTTGACATCAAGTTTGGGTTTTTTTGTTTGTTTGTTTTTTTCCCTCCCACATCCCTACCCACTCATCAAAAACCTGTTTTTAATTTCTTCAAAACCAGTGTGATTCATTACCTGGTGAAACATTTGTTGCTTTTGTGTACTTATCTAAGTAAAAACATAGACTCTATTTTAATTATGCAAAAGTAGTCATTACTTCAGGACGAGAAATCCCTGGTTTTTATCTGAAATATAAATGTCAATAGTTCCTTCCTTATCTTTTTTTAAAAAAAAAAATCTTTCTTACAGACAATAGTCACCTATTTTTTCAATAATAACAAGTTATTTTTTCAAAAATAACTGGTTGAAAAAGCTTTTTTTTTTTTAAGGTCCTAATTTATTCTTAATGAAAAATTTAATTTCTCAGGCTGTTTTCTTAGAAATAGAAGAAGAAAACATGTTAGCAAGTTGTTCTGTAAAATGTTATTTTGAATATTTTTTTGTCTCTGTTGTCTAAACTGGTTTAGCAATCTTATGGAATCTGTTGAAGTTTGGCTGAGACATTTTTTTTCATGCCTAAAATTGGAAAAAATATTTTCAAACAATATTAGAATTGATAACACAAAAACCAGTCTTTTAGAGAAAGGTTTCAGGTGCAGAGATAATACTTTGTTCACATGCACAGGATCAAATTTTTACAATTTTTATAATTTTAAATAATTAGTATATACTGCAAGTACATCCAATAGAAGACTGGTTGCCATGCCCCATTAGAGTCCCTCCAAGGGGTTCTTAGCCCTATACCTTGTTAGTCTCCCAGATGCTGGTGCAAAATAGGATATCCTTGTTATAAATTCTTTTCCTTGAAAATAATACCAAACAAATTTTCAAGAGTGTGACATAATGTATGAGAAAGGGTAACTTGTGTTTGAAAGTGTAAGAAAGTGCTAGAAACTATAAAGCTACATATTATAAATCTACAAAGCTAAAAATATATGAAAATACTAAAAATCTTTAGGCATCAGTTTTATTTCACCAATATTATTTTATACAGATTCAGTTGATAAAATCTGTTGTTTAAAATTGTTAAGTGAAAACAGGAATCCTGTATTGTCCAATTTCACATTCACTCGAACTAGTATATATACTTTTTTTTTTTTTTTCTCTCTTCAACAGGAAACTCAGACAATGTCAGGTCTTTCAAGTATTAAAGTAAAATAAAAGTCTTCCAGAAATATGATAATGATGTTGCCCATCTTGCATGAATTTCACCAAGACCTTTAAACCTGACTGTTATATATCTAATGAAAAAATAAGTATTTTATTCTTTTCCTAATTAGTTTCCCATGAAGTAGGTACACATCAAATCAGTGTTTTATGAAAGTACCATTTTATGCCACTTAGAAGTTTAGTTGAGAAACTCAGGGGATGGTACAGTTGCAGCTTTCTCAGGTTTAGAAGGTATTTTTAGGTGGTTTAGTTTTTTTACCTATTGAGTTTTGAAAAGTTATTTTTCAGGGCATCCAATTTTCTTTATGCATTTTCAGGAAGAAGTAGGAAAAAAATTTATTCAAAATCTAACTGCTGAATGGTTAACTTAATCCTTAAGTACCAGAGTATCGAACAATTTTGTTTTGATGGAGATATTTTTTACATAATTAAAATTTTGTGACTGCTTCTCTTTATTTTTTTATTAGAAAAGAAATAAAATTGTATTAATTAACTACACCTTTTAAATTTGGGACTTTTGGGTTTCTTTCCTTTTTTTCTCCTCCCAGGGTTTTGTTGCTGATGTTATGTTTTTCTTAAAAAACAAAAAATTACTTGTGTTCTAGAAACGAAGCAAGCAAATATAAAAGTAATCATAACAACCTAAATGGAAACTAAGCTTGATTGATTGTTTTTGCCTTAAGATATACAATATGTGCCAAATGTAGTTAACCAAAGTTCTCAATGACATATTTTCATTCATAATAACATAAGAAGTGTGTAATTCTTTAAATGTGATTGCACTAGTTTTTTAAGTTAATAGTAATTCAGCCTTAGCTTTTTGACTCAAGACATTACCATCTTTTCTAATTCTACATACTTTGCTGCATTTGCTAAGTAATCATCCATAGTTTTAAGAGCATTTGCTCACCGCCTGTCTTTGCACTTTTACTTAAAATTATTCTGCATGCCAAACCACAAGGTTTTCTTAATACCAAATTAATTCTCACAATTGTTTTTAATTGCACATAATATTGAAGTGAAAGATAGATGACGAAAAGTTTCTTGGCATTACTTTAGTCCACATTCCATTCCAATTGAAAATAATAATCCTTGACTTCAAAATAATTTAAATTGATCACTGTCAATATTCTTAATAACAGATATTTGCATTTTGTGGTCATTGTCTCATGTGGCAATCTGCAAATTGCCCTGCTAAAATCAGAGGATTATAATAAGCATATGAATATTTGGCTACCCTTATTAAATAACATACTTCTAAATGTTTCAAGCCTTTCTCATGGTCATTCATACCAATAACAAAAGTCTTCTAAATGCCTCTATCCATTTTTTAAATGGAGATGCTCTCATGATGTATCATGTAGCACTCATATCCTGGAGATACAATTCACTGCCTGTGTTTAAAACAGCTCCATCATTAAAATCAGA
>JAKJHU010001517.1:0-72030 GCA_022316685.1 Progne subis subis | reverse complement strand
GACAAATGGAAAGAAAATTTTGCTAAAGTTTGTGAGAACAGAGAATTAATATTTAGTACATTTAGAATATTTGACAATACTAGGGCCACATACCTAACACCTACAATATACTGGACTTCTATGAAAATGGTTCCTCAGGACAGATGCTATTCATTGTTTTTGTCAAGAGAAATAAGAAAAGAGCCCTCACCACTCTTCGAAGTGTCTGGTCTTTGATTGGTTCCATTATTTAAATATATGGGGAAAAAAATATGCTAACATCTCTACTCCCAACAACTATTTCATATGGAAGGCTATTCAGGCTGACAGGTTTAAAATGAAATTGGAGTTTACTGTGGGATGCTGTTGTTCTTGAGCAAGAGGAACCTAATCCATTTCAAGGAAGAGAGAATTATATACTAAAACATAAGTAACTCTCATACAATTGACACATTGTAACAATTACAAGCATCTGTAATCTGATGATATCAGGCTGTCCTGTAACTAGAAACATGCCTGTTTTATAAAAATGAGTAAAAATATACTTTTTAGTCCTGTTTTCACATATTTTTCACTGTAGAAAGGAAAAGGTATCGCCAGAAGAAGGCCTTTGAGAATGCAACGTATGTGACCAGCAGGGGCTAACTACTGGATGGTGTTACTTTGTTGTGTTTTATGCTTGATTTGGACAATTCAGTTTTACCTGTTTGTATATTGAACGGATATGTTTTCTTCTCTTTTTTTTTTTTTTCCTCTTCCAGTTTTCGTAACTGCAGCTGGAGTACAAAATTTTGCAATTGCTATGGTCTAATTAATTTTTATGATTGCTCGATCACTATACAAATAAGCAGAAATAGTAGAAGTTACTTAGGTTTAACAACATGGATACATACTGAATAAACCAATTTTCTGGTAATCATCATTTTCATTCTACTAGATCTTCAAGCAAGTCAGAAAGATATACAACACTTTAGAACAAACACAAACCCCTCATTGCTTGAGATAAACCCCAGCATTCTTGTGGGAACCTCTTGTGACTGTTAATGACATGCAGTACATAGCATTGCAAAAGTGAGCTGGATAATTGACATTCTCTGTACAACAACCTTGGAACTCTGCAGAGACAAACTTTGCTCCATGTTCATCACACAGCAGGTATTGAACATCAAACCAATTAATAGCAGTTGTATTTCTAGATAAGTATTTACTTAAGTGTGGTGATAACAAGGCACTTGACAAGCTACTGATGATAAGTATGGCAGAATTACAAAATTTTAATGCTACATTGTCTGTCTGTTGGGTTATTTCTGTGAGCCAGCAGGAAGCAACACCACAGCTTCTCTTTTTTCTACTACCTGTTCCTTTTTATTTGCTGTTTTTGTCCACCTGGAAGAAAATCCATATATAATGAAAGGATATGATTGCTGTTCTCCATTAGAAAATCTGTAACCTAAGTAAGGTATGCATACATGAACTTGGGGGCAGAAATTGTGTCACCTAATCATTTATTGAAACTTTGTTGCAGTTTTGATTCTGAATCCATTTCATATTTGCATTTATTTATTTATGCAACATTTCATTTGGTATAAGTTAATGTTATTGAGGTAGATCATCAGTGAGAACACATTGTACATTGCAAAAAATCAAGATAACCAAATATAAAACAGTAACTGCTACCCACAAATTGTTCCCATTCATAATCTACAGAGCTACATTTTGACAAAGTGATCCGTTCCTATTGAGTTCTTAATTTAGGGAAGAATACTACATTCAATTAAACCACATGTTCTGAAAGGAATATTATTTAACATATAAATCAACTAATTTGCAGTAGATGCTAGGGCAGTACATTAAATGATACAGGTGATCTTTTATTTGTTTCAACAAAACACAAAGATTTATTTCTTTTCCTGTTCAAACAAATAAAGACAAAAATAAAATCTTACAGAAATATTTACAACTATTTTTGAGGGGAAACTAAACAGAGCTACAAATAATAAGATCTGTATTACTGAATAATTAATTTTAAAGAGAAAACTAGAATCACAGAAGAAAAAAAATGCAAGACGACATTCTTAATTTGTTGTATTTAAGACTTTAACCCATAAATTTAGAATCTGACATATCACAATTAGCAGAAATATTTTTCACTGTAGTAGAATCAGAGCCTCAGTTGTTTTCCCAGATAAGTTCTGTAGTTTTGGGTGTCACACCTCTGGGAAAAGTTTGTTAATTGTCAAAAGGTTTAGATCCTTACATTTTTCTTCATTGTCTTCACTGATTTTTGAAGAGTTTATAATTGTGGTTTTTTCCAAGCATTTTTTATCAATATATTTATTATTTGTTAATTATCATAAACCTTCTCCCATTGTATTTTTTTTTCTTAAATTGTTAAGAGATATAAGCTGCTTAGAAGTTTCACTATTGCTAAATGTGCTTCACCTATTTAGGTTTGTACATTGTCCATTTTGATTGCTTTTAGTGAATAAACTCTGGTCTTCAAACTAGAGATACATTTTCAGTCTAAAACATCCTCCTATAGCAATGCCTGCACAGCCATTGTTTTGATACTGTTCTTCTCCTTTCAGGGTAGAAACTTCCATGCTTGCTAAAATTTCTGGGGTTTAATTCAGACATCTTTGATCATTGTGCATTGTTTTTGTCCTGAGTATTTTGGACATCCACTGAATTAAAGGGCTTATGAAATAGCAGATATTTACACATTCTCTTGCTGCTTTGACTTATTAAAGAAATATGGGTATTGATCCAGTATCGATACCCAACTGTGATGGACAAAAACTCTCTACCAGTTTAAAGTTAGAAAGTGTATGTTTATTACGGCCGGGCAGCACGGCAGGATATTTCCCTAATTCGAACTGTGAAATTCACAAGTAATTACAAAGCCTTTTGTTTACAAAAGTGTTGAATACCCAGAATACAAATACATATTCATACCCCTATCACCTCCCATTCCTCGCTTCATATGCTAATTGACAAAAAGGCTATTAAGCATGCGTACTTTGTTTCCTAAAATGAGTCGGGGGTCTATTCTGGGGAGGGGTCACCCAAAATGAGGAAGTAAGATGAGTCTTCCTCATCCTGACTTTTCTACCTTTTCAATGCATTCATGACAAATGGATCCTTGGTAGAACTTACAGTTTCCTGTGTTCAATGGGTCCTTTAAGCAGGAAGCCTGCAGCTATTTTATGTCCTATTTACTGCATTTTGTTTTTCATTACAAGCACAGCTACATAAACATAAAGCTGACAAGCAATGAGTTGCTAAATCCAGGATAGCTTATCTAAGATCTGGCTTCTGTTAACTGTGAACCAAGCTTACCTATCTACTTCAGCTAATTCAGCAATTTATAATCTTAACTTTCCTAAAAATCCCTAATTCTTCAAATTAATGTCTCAGCTTTAGACATCAAAGCCTACAACAAAAAGAAGAGTGTGCGGCTCCTGGGTAAATCAAACTGTGAACAATTAATCTTCAAATATGCAAGTGGCTACTAAGTAGACATGGTTTGCTACTGCCTTTAGAAGGTATGTATATATCTGCATTATACTCATTGAGAAAAATAAACCTTTCCAGCTCTTAGGATGTTCTCTAAATGCTTACACTTCTCATCCCCTATGGACTAATTTGTATTATTTGCACTCATTTCTTATATCTCCAAGGAGGTAATCATACTTTGAATGCTTATTTCAAAGCATATTAAAAATGAGATGGGAGATCCTATACTAAAATAATGTCTCATTTGTGGCATAAGTGACTTGACTTCTATCATGGGTTGGCACAGTTTTGTTTCTAGTTACAGAGAAATGTAGAATGTGTTTCCCTGCCAGGTCCTTAGTGTTGCTTTAGCGAGGGGCGGGGGGGAGGGGTGGGAATGGGACAGAGACCTATCAGACCTATCAGAAAGCTAGCCAAGATATTGGCAGCTAATTTAACCAATACGATGCCAATGTGACTTAGAAAAGGACATTTAAAACTCTCAACTCTGGCAAATCTTTCTCTTGCTTCTGGGTCAGCCATGATGTAACATCGTGGGGCAACAGAGGAGGGCCCTGCTCAGGCCTTGTTCAGGCTCTGCTGCCCTTGGGCCAAGCCCAGCCGAGCCTCCGGGAGCCACTGCCTGCACGGGAAGTGGCCCAGGCCGGCTGAGCCACCTTTCCCCTGGATGTCGGCAGGGGAGAGAAGAAGCTGCAGCTTGGAGATGCTGGCCACATGCCTAGGGCTGTGGCAGAAGAGGCCAAGCCATGGCCCAGCTCAGTAGCCACTGCAGCAGAGAAAGAAAGCCTGCAGCTCCATAACACTCTGAGCCGAGTCGCCTGGGACCAAGGGGTGGAAAAAAGGACATCCGCCATCCTCCCCCATCGGCACAGCTTTGCATTTTCTTCAGCCCTGCAGCCCAGGGCCTGCAGGCCTAGATGGATTTAACTCTTTCCTAGCAACATGGAGCTTCTAAAGCAAAACTCTTCCTTAAGAGAGAAAAGAAATAAACCAGAGGGTATGTAGAACAGACACTGCATGAAGTCAGTAGCTTAGAAGTGAAAGAACTAACAATACTGGAATAGGATTGAAGAAGCAGACGTTTTAAACCAGACTTCTCTGGAGTAAACAATGGAGAAATAGACTGTTCTTTGTAGTATCTTGGTGTTGTTGGGGAGAATGCTAATTCTAATCAAAATTGAGGACTGATGTGATTGAGATTTAATTGAGAACTTTAAAGCCCCTGCTCCTGGGTTAAAAGGAGGTCTCAGCCATTGAGATGAAGATGATTTTAGACTAGAAGAAGTATTTGTACAGAGTACTCCAGATACGCTGAGAGGCCTTGCTAATAGAACATCACAGTCCGCAAAAACTCTGGGTGGTAGCAGATGTATACCATTTAAAAGCCACTGGACTACTTTGTCTTGTAGCAAGCATCTCCATGAAAACCCTAGAGAGACTCTTCTCCTAGACTACTGAGTGATTATGTCTAAATAGTCAAACTGACTGAAAATCACAAGCTGTGTCTTTCTATGTTGTTTTATAAGAAAGTTAATAGTTTGTAGGGGGAGGGAAGAGTGTTTTAAAGTTTCATTCTGTTTTAATTTAAGTTTTCTTTTTCTCAACTTATTTTTTCATTCTTTTAGTGTGTGTTAATAAAACAATTTTTCTCATTTTTAAGCTTGAGCCTGCTTTGCTTTTTTCTCCTAATCTCTCCCTCCCACAGAAAAAGAACAAATACTAAAACCTCTACATTAATTGGTGTTTCCACCTTGTTTCATTAAATTAAAACCATTACACAGCTACTTTGTTTCTTCAGCTATGTTTCTTCCTGGAGTACACAAGAAGAAATACTCAATAGGAAGAGAGAATGGGAGATGGAAGTGACACTGTTCTTATATTTATGGATTGCATGATTCTGTTAGAAGTGTACCACAATACCTATTACACTTTTACAGTCCCCATTTTCATGATTATTAGATCATTACATTTAGCTTAAACCAATTTAAGTTTGTATTAACAAGAATTGGTGATCATCTCTCACCTCTGACCTTTGGGTTAATGAGAAGTTCCTCTGTGTAACTACTGCATCTTAAGATGGCACTGTGGTGTGTAAGTATTATCTCTGTAAAATGACATTTAAAGTTAGTTTTACATGAGCAAGTAGAATAACATTATTTCTGCAGTAAGCAATAATTATCTGCCTCCTAACTGAAAATATATACTGTGGAGAAACTATGTTCATACAGTAGCCTTTGTTTGTAAGGCAAGTTAATTAAAAGAGGAACGTTGAAAAATACGTCTGTCTACTTAGCTCTTCTGGGGGTTCATTTGAGAGACCCAGACAGCTGCCGAAGGCAAAAGGCACAGAGAGTGTGCTCTTTCCAGGAGAGAATCAAGGCTTTATTTGGGTTCCAGCCCCTTAGCAAGTCTGCAGCCAGTAGCTATCTCCTTCCTTGTCCTTGTTTCCAGGCGAAAGAGACCACCCGTCCTACTCCCCGGGGTTTTTCCCAGGGGGGACAGGCCCAGAGGCAGGGACAAGCCACTGCCCGATCAGGGACAAGGTGGGAGTGGAACAGAGCTGGGTTACATTCCAGTGTGGGGCATGGGCGCGGCCGAGCAGGGACAAACCACGTGAAACAGTTTCTAAGGGGATGCAATAGAAAAAAATACAGAACCCAATATAAAATAAAACACAATATAAACCCAATTAACACACTGTAACAAGCTCTGATAGGGTAATATTATTACTTTTCAATAAAACATTCTAGTCAAACAGAAAAGTTGTTTTTGCTCTGAAGATATGGATAAAAATGAAATGAAAAATGAAATTAGCATTGTGATTTTAGGCTTTGATTATAAAAAAAATGCAGCCACAAAAAGAAATATCTATTTTCTCTAATGGAATAAGAAATGCCTAGAACTCTGTATGCTCAGTACTTACATGCATTGATACAGGCATGAAGTACTGACCCTGAAACTCACATTTTTCACCTTGCAATTTTTCTGTATATGACAGGGAATTGCACATTAGATTATATATGTGTTCTTCCTTTGCTGCTTTAATTAATGCAGCTATTAAAAAGATACTGCCATCACTCCATGAATATTTTAACACTCAGAAATGTTTCTATTAAATATTTATTTACCAGGGCAACATTCACTGTGTGAGAATTACTTTCAATTTTAAAACCTGTTTCCATATATAGCATAGGATCCACTGACCTTGAACAGCTATGAATTCCCTTTTCAGTTATAGATAGGGTTAAAAGAAGGATTTTGCATGAGCCATCAGGCTTGACTTTGTTTTCCCCATCTTATATAAACTTTATATAAAACATCTTATATAAACTTTGAAAAGTATCAGTTGCCAGTTATTAGGAAGATAAGCTATATTGGTCTTATTTGCAAAAGTTCTCTTTTATGTCTTTCCCTACAGGAATTGTGTACAGTTCTAATATTAATCAGTAATTGTATTCAGTTTTACTTTTTCCTTTAAAAAAATCATGTAGAATATCACTCCTGACTAATATTTCTTTATCAGACAAGAAAAATATTTACAACATACCATGAACAAGGTCTCTCATTTTCATTGAATTCAGAGGTCTAGTGCTTCTCTGATTTTGCAAACAGATTGACAAGAACACACTTATGGAAAAGACTATTTTGCTTCTATTTCCCACAAATGTTTAATTTTGTAACTATTTTGAAACATCTATTTTTAGTTTACTAGGTTTATATTTTTATGATTTTCACAGTAACTATAAAATTGTATTGTCTGTCATTAAATTCTTTGATATAATTTTAAAATAAATAAAACACAACATAGATGCATAGCACACCTTTTTCATGAGATGGAATTCACAGTAATGATATAATTAATTGAACTGTAAAACTACGCATTTATTTCAAAAAGAATTAAAGCCTAGTCATGCTATATCCAGGATATAATTTCTTTAAAATTCTGATAATAAAAAAAACCTCACAATAAACACATTTTCTGATTTAAGGTATTTTTATAAGCTCTTAACTGCATACATTTACTTCATAATAAGTTAACCTTTCTATATATTTTTACTACTAGAGGAGGAAATTTACAAGTAGATTCCTATGGTAAAAATATCATTAACAGCTTAGAGAGTGGATGGCAACACTCATATATGCATGTTAAAGAGGTAAAGGGTATTATAAATGGTGTGCCACAAAGAAAGAGGCATATCATAGGATTGAATATAAAATGTGGATGGAAAGCAAAACAAAAATTACAAATAGTTTACTTGTATAGAGAAATAAATTTAGACTGTTATTGCCAATATTGCAATAACGGTTTAAGGGTTCTACATAACATTTTTATTTCAACAAAATGTTTTTGATATTTTTTTCTTCTCTGAATTTCCCAAGACACATCCATCAAAGATGGAAATAGTTCCCTAAAGATATTTTCTACATCAATACATTTTTAGCTCTCATTTTATTTGACTGGATATAATTAAAATAATAATTCCAATTCACTCTACTTCTTCCTTAACTACCCAAATCAAAATTAATGAACCAATGAAAAAATTGCCCATTTATTAGACTGGGTAGCTTTTTATATTTTACTGAACAGAGGTTGCAATGTGTCAGCAAACATTACAAACTTGCTGAGCCACTAGGGCATGCATTAAATCCTTGATTGTCTAAGAAATGCTGCACAATGTATTAACTAATGAAGGGCCTTGAAAAAGGAAATTGTACATCAGAATCCACCAATTAAAATTACGGAGAAAATCTATGTTACCTTGTATGCCTCATAAGTGCTTGAATCTGTAGTTCTCAGACAGTACTGTAATGTCAGCTCCCTCACGTAGAAAAGAAATGTGCCACAAAATCCAGGGATTTTCATTGAAACACTTGAGTATATTGAGAAACATACACAGAAAAAAAATATAAACATTATTTACAAATATATTGGCAGATAGGATTTTTATTTGGAATAAAATACAACTGTACATTTGAAATACTGAAGGCACTCTAATAGTTATCCCTGGAAACACCTGTTACTATTATAATTGTGTAAATATTACCTGCTATTAAGCATAGTCCATCAACAGCATTATTATCCTTGAGTAATGGGGTTATTCTTTGGGAAAAGCAATTTTCATATCTCAGCTTAAATCCTTTCTTAAGGAAAAAAAAAAAAAAATAAAAAAAATATGCAGGATTAAGCAGAACATACACAATTCATCAGAAGACAAGAACAACACCTGGGTCAGAATTAGGTTTAGACAGGATATTGAGATTTAGAGCCAAAAGTTTTAATTTGGTTTAATAGTAAGAACAAAAATATTAATATTTTTACAAGGTTTGAAAGAGTTTTGAGAACTACAATCCCAGCAAAATCAGCATCTATTATCTCAATTTTTTAACTGAATTGTGTCCATAAATAGCTTTTCATCTTTGATGACATTATTCTTGGTCAAGAAACTGTCTGTACACAAAAGAAAAATAAAGAATCAAAGTGAAAGTCTCCACTTAGTCTGCTATAAAATGAAAGTCCAAAGATTTTACATCAGTAGTAATGGGAACAAGTAGTTGTTTCACTCAGCTTAACTTTGTAAACAAATAGTAACAACAGTAACTACATATTCTTCTCTGGTATATTCCAGATGGCAGTGCTTGGTGTACCAATCTTCTCACAGAACAGACTCTAGACATAATTTTCAAGAACAGTGGCAAATGATCTGAAAATCACAACAAGCCTTGGTCACACTTTTTGAAGCTTATCTGTGTGCAGGGAAAGTGTAGGTTACAGTGAGTTTCAATCAGAGTTATCTCTTGGTAGATATCAGGAAAATAAGGTAGAGGCTTAAAAACATCAAGTGCGAGTGTAGCTTCAAGGAGTCAATTGATATCTCTGACAAGAAATTACACGACCACACAGATACCCAAAATCACATATAGCAAACTTAGTGGTAGATAATAAAGGCTTAGCTATACAAGGAGCAGCTAATTTGCCAGATATACTCCACAATGGCTTACATCTATGAAGTAGATAAAAGAGTTAGATCACTTGGGCAAGAGCAACAAGATAGCAGAAAATTAAATTTGCCAAAAATGTATTGGAATTTCATTTAGTGATGAGATGTTGAAATACCTGAGTAACATAGGAAGGAACAAAAGGACATATATATAGAGATCTTAGCAACAACTATCATTCAAAACAGTAGAAATCTCAGTTGAGAGAAGTGGAAGACAGACAGATCACAGCAAATAGCACTAACACATTGTTCCGTATATTTATATATAAGCTATAAACCTAGAATGCAGAGGAAAAAAAACCCAAGCAAATAAAGAAACACTGGCCCAGTGTCAGGCACCCACAAAAGTCATTTGCTCACCTTCCCCTGGTGCAGCTAGGAAGAGGAGAGAGAAAAAAAATTAACAAAAGGTTCATGCGTTGAGATAAGGATGAGAAGAAAACACTCCAGGGGCAAAACAGACACAATTTAAAATTGCAAAGTAAATTTATTACTAACAGAATCAGAAGATGATAATGAGAAGTAAAACAAGCCATTAAAACACCATTAAAGCTCCAGGCCCTCTCTCCTTCCCCACCGGCAGTGCAGGGAGACAGGGCATGGGGTTTTGATTAGTTCATCACCGAGATTTCCTTCCACTGCTCCAGGAGAGGAGTCCTTTCCCTATGAGGCCGTGGGGTCCCTCCCACGGGAGACAGCTCTCCGTGAACTTTCCTGGTGTGGGTCCACTCTCACGAGCAGCAGCCAAACCGCACCTGCTGCAGCGTGAACTGCCCACACAGGCAGACGGTGCTCCCAAAACTGCAGCCTGTGGGTCGCTCTTTCCATGAGGTGCAGTCCTCCAAGGACACTCTGCTCCAGCCTGGAAGAAAGGGCCTACTCTCTCCTGGGTCTCCCAGGGGAACACAGCCTCCTCCAGGCCTCCACCTGCTCCAGCGTGGACGCCTCCCCCAGGGGCTGTGGGTGGATCTCTGCATTCCCCATGGATCCCCAAGGGCTGCAGGGGCACAGCTGCTTCACCATGGTCTCACCATGGACTGCAGAGGAATCTCGGCTCTGGCGCCTGGAACACCTCCTGCCCCTCCTTCTCCTCTGAACTTGGTGTCTCCATGTTGTTTCCCTCACAAGTTCTCCTCTTCTCTGGCTACAGGAAAAACTGTGTTTGCTTTGTTTTGATTTTCTTCTTAAATATGTTATACCAGAGGCTTTACCAACCTCTCTAACTGGCCCAGCTTTGCCCAGCAGCATGTCCATCTTCAGAGCCTTCAGGGATTGGCTCTGCCAGACATGGTGGAAGTTTCTGGCAGCTTCTCACAGAAGCCGCCTCTGTGGCCGCTCGCTACCAAAATAAAACCATCCAAAACTGTGCTGGCTTGAAGCAAAACCAGCGAGAGACTCCAAGTCAGAAAAAACAATTTAATAGGAGAGAAAAAAAGTAAAATAAAATAAAATAAAATAAAATAAAATAAAATAAAATGAAATGAAATGAAATGAAATGAAATAAAATAAAATAAAATAAAATAAAATAAAATAAATAAAATAAAATAAAATAAAAAATATGCAATAGTACAAAAGATCACTGACAGAGTCAGAATATAACCTGACACCATGGTGGTAGCAGTTCTCACTTAAAATTAGGTCTCCCTGTGTTACACAGCGGGTTTCCCCATCTTTCTGCATTACCCACTAAGGGGAACCAGGTTCTTGAGCAAAAACAACCCCACAGTTGGGTCTTCCTTTGCCTGAGGTGAGATTAATCTAAACAGTCTTTCCTAAAATACCTTTCATGTGAACCACAGGGGCTTTATCTCCATCCACTGTTGTGGTGGTGCAGAACTGTTTTATTAGGTTTTTATAAGAAGTTTATGTTATGGTTAATTTCACTGTATCCCCAATGTTGTAACTCTTTTTGTGTTTTCTGTATAACAAAGTGTTTTGTGTCAGTCCTCCCACCCCCCTCACTCTGGGGCAGCCTGTCTGTCACTCCAGGGGTCCCTTCCGGATTGCGAAATCTCAGGGAGAGGGCTTCAGGTGATAGGTCCCCTGGGGGGAATTCCTTTAGCTCTGGATTTTAGTGGTCCAGGGCTTGGGGGTGGGCACACATTGTTACCCCCTGAATCCCCTGATCTGTTGTCTTGTTGTAACCTCCCTGGAACCCCTCCCCCGCTTATAAGGTGGAGGAGGGAGATTCAAACTCTCTCAGCCTCTCAGCTCGGAGCTCAGCTCTCTGCTCCTCAGCTCTTCAGCTAATAAACATCTTTTAACCTGCTAAGCTGAGAGCCAGCCTTTTCTCTTCTGCTGCCATTGCTGTTACGACACTTGAGTCCAGCTGCTGAGAAGCCGACCAGCAGGTAAATAGCCTGCGTGCCCATCCCAACTGGAAACATCTGTGGCTGTGTTGACCAGAGCTAGCTGGAGGTCAGCTCCCACCCAGAGCGGGGACGGAACCAGACACACACAGTGTGCAAAGGTTCAGACTGGACAGGACCTGCTTGACTGATCGAGCCTTGAATGTTGACCATCCAGGTGGCCTTTGCTAAGTTCACTTCCTAATTTTTGAAAGTCCTCTCACCAAGTGCCTTCAGGGTAGTCTTAAGTAGTTTCACTGTTCAACTATCCCGGCAGCTGGTGCATGATAAATGTGATGTGATAAATCCATTCAATGCCATGTTCTCTAACTGAGGTGTTTATAAGGCTGTTCTTGAAATGGGTCCCATTGTCTGACTCGATTCTCTCAGGGGTGCCATGTCTCCACAGGACCTGCTTTTCAAGGCCAAAGATGGTATTCTGAACAGTAGCATGAGGCACAGGATAGGTCTCCAGCCATCCTGTGGTTGCTTCCACTATGATCAGTGTTTGCCTTGACGGGTTTGGG
Source organism: Progne subis subis (assembly GCA_022316685.1). Lineage (NCBI taxonomy): Eukaryota > Metazoa > Chordata > Aves > Passeriformes > Hirundinidae > Progne > Progne subis. The sequence continues at coordinate 59,661 of JAKJHU010001517.1, read as the reverse complement.
GCAGGGTGATTTAGTCAATCTGCCAGGCTTCCCCATACCTGTACTTCAGCCATCATCCACTGCACCACAGAGGCTTTACCCGTTTGGCCTGTTTGATTGTAGTGCAGGTCTCACAGTTGTGAATGACCTGTGAGATGTTGTCCACAGTAAAGTCCACACCTTGGTCACGGGCCCATTGGTATGTTGCATCTCTCCCCTGATGACCAGATGCACCATGGGCCCAACGGGCTAGGAATACTTCTCCCTTTTGCTGCCAGTCTAGATCCACTTATGATACTTTCACCTTGGCAGCTTTGTCCACCTGCTTATTGTTGCAATGCTCTTCGTTGGCCTGACTCTTGGGTACGTGTGCATCCACGTGTTGAGCTTCACGGTCAGCTTCTCTACTCGGGCGGTGATGTCCTGCCAAATCTCAGCGGCCCAGATGGCTTTCCCTCTGCACTGCCAGTTGGCCTTTTTCCAGCGATTCAGCCATCCCCACAGAGCATTAGCTACCGTCCACGAGTCGGTGTAGAGGTAGTCTTGGCCACTTCTCTCATTTGGCAATATCCAAAGCCAGCTGGATGGCTTTAAGCTCTGCAACCTGACTGGATCCACCTTGTCCCTCAGTAGCTTGTGCGACTCGTCGTGTGGGGCTCCATACTGCAGCTTTCCATTTCTTGTTAGTGCCTACAATTCAGCAGAAACCATCAGTGAAGAGGGCATATTGTCTTTCAGTCCCCCGTAGCTCATTATATGGTGGGGCTTCCTCAGCATGTGTCACTTGTTCCTCCTCTTCTTCAGAAGATAATCCAAAAGTCGCACCTTCACGCCAGTTTGTTATAATTTTCAGAATACCAGGGAGATTCGGGTTTCTGATACGGGCGTGCTGTGTGATGAGGGCAATCCATTTGCTCCATGTGGTGTCGGTGGCGTGATGCGTGGAAGGAGCCTTTCCCTTGAACATCCATCCCAGCACCAGTAGGCTGGGTGCCAAAAGCAGCTGGGTTTCAGTGCCAATTATTTCTGAGGCAGCTTGAACTCCTTCATAGGCGGCTAAGATTTCCCTCTCTGTGGGAGTGTAGTTGGCTTCGGATCTTCTGTAGCTGCAGCTCCAGAATCCCAGTGGTTGGCCCTAAGTCTCCCCAGGCACCTTCTGCCAAAGGCTCCAAGACAGACCATGGATCCTGGCTGCAGAGTAGAGCACATTCTTCACATCTGGTCCCGTCCTGACTTGGCCAAGGGCTACTGCATGAGCGATGTCCTGCTTGATCTGGGCAAAGGCTTGTTGCTATTCAGGGCCCTGTGATCGCGGCACGCAAAGCAACCACACGGAGATGAGAGATTTGCAGGGCAGAGATGTTCCTCTGAGAGAGCCCAAGGCTGAGCCCAGGCTGAGAGCCCCTCTGCCTGTTTATTTCTTACTTTTTATACATTTGTGGGTCTGGCTGTGGATTGGCTTCTGGAGTTATCACCTCCCAGCCAAATGGCCAGACCAACTGTCAGTTACAATTGTTTTCAGGTTAGAAATATGCAAACAAAGGACAGGGAATGAAAAACAAAGGATTTGTTTATTTTACATGTGTGAGAAAAGGCAAAAACTGCTCCTAATATTGTACAGAAGCTAAAAAGACTGACTACATCTTATGAACAACCAAAAGGCTTTAAAAAACTCAGAAAACACAGGGTGACAGGGCCCCAGTGGAAATCGTTCTTCTTGGGGGTGACCAGGTAGAGAGGGTTCACAATCTGGTTGTACTTGGGAATGTGTTTTCTCCAAAAGCCTATGGCACCTAGGAAAGCTTGTGTCTCCTTATTTTGGTAAGAGGAGACATTGCAGTGATCTTGTTGATTACCTCTGTGGGGATCTGGTGGTGTTCATCTTGCCGCTTGACTCCCAGAAACTGGATTTCTTGAGCTGGTCCCTTTACCTTACTTTGTTTAATGGCAAAACCAGCTTGCAGCAGAATCTGGATAACCTTCTCTCCTTTCTCAAAGACTTCCCCTGCTGTATCCCCCCCATACAATGATGTCATCAATGTACTGTAGATGTTCCGGAGCCTCACCCTTTTCCAGTGCAGTCTGGATCAGTCCATGGCAGATGGTGGGGCTGTGCTTCCACCCCTGGGGCAGTCAGTTCCAGGTGCGCTGCACGCCCTTCCAGGTGAAGGCAAACTGGGCCCTGCACTCTGCTGCCAAAGGAATGGAGAAGAAGGCATTGGCAATATCAGTGGTCACATATCACTCTTCTGCCTTGGACTCCAGCTCGTACTGAAGCTCCAACATGTCTGGCACAGCAGCGCTTAGTGGTCGGGTGACTTCATTCAGAGCACGGTAATCCACCGTCAGTCTCCATTCTCCACTGGACTTATGCACTGGCCATATAGGGCTGTTGAAAGGTGAACGAGCCTTGCTGACCACCCCTTGGCTCTCCAGTTTATGAATCATCTCATGGACAGGAATCACAGAGTCTCTGTGCAGTATTGCCGACGGTGTACTGTTGCTGTGGCGATTGGTACTTGTTGTTCTTCGACTCTCAGTAGTCCCACAGCAGAGGAGTAGTCTGAGAGACCAGGCAAGGTATTGAGCTGTCTGATGTCTTCTGTCTCTACAGCAGTTATCCCAAAAGCCCAACTATATCCTTTTGGGGCTTTGAAGTATCCATTTCTGAGATAGTCTATGCTGAAGATGCATGGGGCCTCTGGGCCAGTCACAGTGGGGTGTTTTTGCCACCCATTTCTGGTTAAATTCACTTCGGCCTCCAATACAGTCAGCTGCTGGGACCCTCCTGTCACTCCAGAAATAGAAATTGATTCTGTTCCTACACACCTTGATGGCATCAGGGTACATTGGGCACCAGTGTCAACCAAAGCTGTATATTTTTGTGGGTCAGATGTGCCAGGCCATTGGATCCACACAGTCCAATAGATCTGATTGTCCCTTTCCGCTACCTGGCTAGAGGCAGGGCCCCCCTATTCCTGGTCACGGTACACATTGCTCTCTTCCTGTAAACATGTTCCTGAGGTCCCTTCAAGAGGATCAGTCATATCATCCTTCCTATACCATCTGGAGTTCTGTGCCTGAGAGACTGGAGCAGCGTTGACTCTAGATGAGCTCCTTGTGGTAGGTGTCTCTCTCTTCAGTTCATGTACCCGGGCTGCTAACGAGGAGGTGGGTTTTCCATCCCACTTCCTCATGTCTTCTCCATGCTCCCAAAGAAAAGACCAGAAGTTACCCCACGGAGTGTATCCTCTCTCCCTGGCTGGTGGATACCTGCTCCTAATGGCAGAGACTCTTGTTGGTTCTGGTGAGATGTGGTAAATGTCTTCCTTAAGTTCCTTTTTCAGTTTCTGATGACCCTCTTCAATCAAACTCCAGACTTGCTCAGCCAGCCTTGTTTCCACGGATGAGACATGGGTACGAAATGGGGCAGTGACAGTGTCCTCGTAAATTCTTAGTTTATTGACCAAGACGCCCACCTTGTCCTCACTTTCCCTCCATTGCAGCGTTGGCAGGTAACGGGAGTACATCTCTGGTCCAAGCTATGCAAATCTCAACCACATCTGCAATGTGCACTGGACATCATCTGGGCTTTTAGGAAATCTCTTGTCTTCTGAGAAAATGATCTCCAGTACAGCCAATTCCCTCAGGCATTAGATATCTTGTTCCATTGTGCTCCATTTTCCTTGGTGCACCTGGAGGTCTTCTTTACAAAGGTATCTGTCCCTCACACTTGTTAGCCGTCTCCCCCAGAAGCTGAGGGTTTGTTGGGTTCTTCCAATCCCCTGGTCAATGCCCACATCCCAGGACAGTGATCCCAGTTGCCTGGCCTCACTTCATCCAGAATGGTGTCATTGGCTGCAGCGTCCCAGATGTGGAGCAGCCAGGTCAGGATGGACTCGTTTGTCTGGCGGGTGAATTCCCTCTGCAGGTCACGCAGTTCACCCAGGGATAGAGAGCGGGTGATGATCTCTAGCTCTGTCTCTTCTGCTGGGTGCGAAGGTCCTGCCACATCCTCATCAGTCACTATGCGGACTGATTTGCTCTTTGATTTCTTCTTCTGAACAGGGGCAACTGCTACTGGTTTAGGTTGTTCTGCTTCAGTGATGGTTTGTGAGGAGATGCTGATGGCACCTTTGGTTTCTTTCTCCTCTGTGATAGCTTGTGTAGACACTGAAATTATTGTTTTGCTTTTGATTCCTTTCTCCTCTGTGACAGTCTGCATAGATGCGGTTCCTGTTTCCTCTGTGGCAGTTTGTATAGACACGGATGCCGTTGTTTTGCATTTGTTTCTTTTTCCCTCTTCCTCAAGGAGATGCTGCACCACCCCATGTAGTGTTTGATTTCTAAGCATGGTGCAGGCCATGCAGAGAAGACAAAGCAGAACTAGCAACAATATTATGCTGTCCTTGGCACCTAGAGAGGACTCAATACTTTTGAAAACTGCTGTGCCAGGCCTAAAAGACTGGGAAAAAAATCATTCTTTACCCCTCCCCTCAGAGGCTGGGTGTGATTGTTGAGGGCCCTGATATAGCATCCTGGACCAGGACAAGAAACAAAATTGAGTATATATTCTGAATGATGCTCATTGCCTCAGAGGTTATCATACAATAAACATAATAGACCAATAAAGCAATTTTGGTACCATACCCTGGTCTACACATGAGCATTAAGACTGGCAAATACTGCCCCATGTGCAGGAAAATGTAGAGAGCTAGGTATAAGATATATGAAAGCATGTTGAGCATCCTAGCGGACAGCTGTTTCTCTTTTTCACTAAAAACCTGAAATTCTGACTTTTCTCAGTACCTCTTTGCCCCACATTGGACGCCAAAAATATGTGCTGGCTTGAAGGCAAAACCAGCGAGAGACTCCAAGCCAGAAAAAACAATTTAATAGGAGAGAAAAAAAAAGGAAAACAAAACAAAACAAAACAAAACAAAATTAAATTAAATTAAAATAAAATAAAATATAAATGCAATAGTACAAAAGATCACTGACAGAGTGAATATAACCCGACACCGTGGTGGCAGCAGTCCAGATGAAGTGGTCTTCTTGAAGCAGTGTTTCTGCAGAAAGCTCTGGTAGCTCTTGTCCTCTGGGAATCCAGTGGATAAGGCTGCCTGTGCTGTCTCAAATCCCAGATTACATACGGGTGGAAATGCTTGGCTCCTCCGCATGGGCGGAGCATCTCACAATGGGCTGATAACATTCTATGAGTCCTGCAATGGGTCCTTGATTGCCTGTTAAAAAGAGATAGCTCCTGGAGGGAGTTATGTATGAGTCATGCAGCATGGCATTGATGGGCCATTGACAGAAGATAGTCTGGAGGGAGGGGGCAAGGGAAACACTGCCCAACCTAGTTTCAACAGCTCCTGTAGATGGTGATAGAATACATACTTTGGTCACATCTTACATTGTAACCTAGGACAAAAACCAATACCAAACAGGTATCAACCAAATAGGTGCTGCATGCTTTCCCTTTCTCTCTCTCTCTCTTTCTCTGTCTCTTTTTTTTTTTTTTTTTTTTAAGGTTGATATTTTGCTGACATAAAGAATTTATTGCTCCAGAACCATACCGTAAAATCCTCAGTAATACTATGTAGAGCAGCTGGATTATTATTTGTTCAGGAATCAAATTATTACATTACTTTGTTAGTAAGTATTGTATTTAATAGAAATTTAATTAAAATTTTGGCACACCCGAACTGGGTAAGTGAATTATTGCTAAGCTACAGGTAAGTTGATAGCAAAAAAAAAAACCCAACGAAAAAACCACCCAAAACAACAACAACAACAAAAAGCAAAGAAACAAACAAAAAAATCCCAAAACAAACAAACAAACAAAAACAACAAAACACCCCCCCCCCAAAAAACAAAGATGTCATTTTCTGTATCTTTAAGTCATAATTCATTGTATTCACTGAATTGAATAATTGATTTTCAAGCTTCATATCTTTTCTCTATTTTTTAGTACCATATGTGTATACAATCAGATCCTGTGGGCCCTAAGCAGTAAACAGCTTCAAGTTTTCATCTGTTTAAAAAAGAGCTAATTGGATTACAAATTATTTTGCTTATTTTCACACCAACTCCTTGGTTCATTCTTTAATTATTATTTTTATTCAAGTATTTATTTACCTTTCAAAACATGTTTTCAATGGCATGTGTATACAGATAAGATGTGAAGACTATAGAATCACACACTTAGTAAATCTCCTTCTGCCTTTCTGATCCTCATCATCTTTTTTATTTCTTCCCACTCAGTTAACTCACTTTCACATATACTCAGTTTTGTTTCAGAGTCTCCAGCACCACAGAACAATTTAATACCCTCTGTTAACCCAAGGCCCAAACTTGCCCTTTTGCTGTCTGCTTTTCCTGTCCACTGCAGAAGAAAACATAGATTCAACACATTTAGTTTTGCAGAAAATAGGATATTTTGGGCTCTCTGAGTTACTGAGTTAGGAGCAGTAACAATAGGAAAAAAGTAAGAGGGGTAGCATTAGAGAAATTTGTTAGAATACCACAAAAACCACAATAGCTTTTGTTCATTTCAAAAAGACAACTGAAGCACCATGGCAGGTTCTGTTTATGTCATTCTAGAATGGGAAAACAACCTTGATAGCAATTAAATTTTAGCTTTTTTTTTCTGTTTGTTTTTCCCCTGTTGCTCAGCTGGAAGCTGTGGGAAGTCAGAATATGATTTAGCCAGCAACGGGGCTATTTTCTCCCTTTGGTCAGACAGCTTCAGTTAGCATGGAAAAAGCCAGATGGAGCTAACTCAGGAGCACTGGTGTAACTAAGAAGGGAATTTGGACCACGCTATTGGTATGAATTTTGGACCATGGCAGATAGAGGAACACAAAGTAATGGGAAACGTAGCTGAGGCTGAACATATCAATCTTTCTCCTTGCTAATTACTGCTTAAAAGCTGCCCATTCAATGGTGTACCCTGGTTCTCTTACATGATTAGTAGTGGTTATGCTATTGGAGCTGCAACATTCCAAATTATCTATTCCATTAAGTGACTTTAATCACATTTGCTTACTTCAAGGGTTATGATAAATTCCTTACATCCTGTGGGATCTCACATCCCCTTGTTGCTGTTGGTATGAGCTCCAAGAAAATTCAATGCTATTGCCAAAGCTACTGACTGAGCAAACTTCAACTCTGGAAGTCAAAGGGGTCAAAGCCAAAACAATGGACCAGCTGTTCCTACTTGAACAACAGAAAGAAAATGTAAGTAACAACAACTTGAAATGTCTTTCTTCATTAAAATCGTGTGTGTGTGTGTGTGTGTGTGTGTGTGTGTGTGTGTTTTTGTGGTGTTTTCCTTCTTAAAGACTCTGCATCATTTAAAGAACATTAATTTATGAAGTGCAGTCTTTGGAGCATTTCAGAGCCTCTTTAAAATCCCATCTTTTTTTTTTTTTTACCCTGTTTAGAATTATGAAGCAAACAGAAAAAAAATCGGTGCTTTCTATCCAGATGAATGGTAGACAAACTCTTACAGGGGAAACCAATCTATTCTCAGTTCTAGTTAAAAGAGAAATTCTTTACTTTAGCTGAGAAGCCAAGCTTACTGCTGGTACATAACTGTAATAAATGATCGAGTCCAATTTCGTGAAGCAAAATACAGAGTTTTATTTCGAGACTTAAACTCAGTCTCTAACAGCCACAATTAAAAGGAACAGTGGTGAACCCTGGGTTTTGGCACTGGGTGAACACAGAAACGGACCCTATCACTCTGAACCTACCCTGTTCACACAGACAAAGTGTGTCTCGAGCTTCTGGCTTTTATGCAGTCTTTCGCTAAGGATGAGAAGCTACCTTACTTCTCGTGTCTCTTTTTGCTTCATCAGATATTCATGTCCATGTCTCAGGTCAGTTGAATAGGTTTCCTGTGGTGGAACAATGTCTTGATTGCTTTCTCTAGAGTGGTGTTTAGAGATGTAAAACTTGGCTGGAGCAGATAAGATACCTATCTGGTGTTGATCGCTGCGTTGTTAGCAGGTTCATCTCTGGGGGGGCGGGGACATGTCTTATCTGGTCACTTCTTCTATTCACTGAGTAAACGAGTGTTCTGATGTTTCCTGGCAGAAAAACCCCCTGTTTCTCAATCCTCCATGTCCCCCCTCACATTCCGCTTTTCAAATCCCAAGTACATTTTATATTTTACAAAGTTTAATTCAGACCGAACATGAATTAACTTCATATTACATATCACAATAACTTATACCAGATTACATACATTGTAAATATGCACCACCAAGTGAGTCATCAAGTGAAACAAACTTTCCTGAAGAACTCACCTTACAGTTCACAGACACATGAATAAGTAGAAGTCTGCTCAGCTTTTCTTGAATAAAATGGTGGTTGAGAATTTAAATTGCTATCTGAAAATAACTTGAAATATTTGAAAATACTTTGTGAATTTTTCAAAAAGAGAAGACAACCCTATATAAAACTATGATTCTTTTTCATATTTCACTGTGCTTTCTGTGTGAAGGAATAATGAAGTGTTATTTTATCCTATAGCTCCTGAAACTACTATGAAATATTAGGGACTGAAGGAAGGGAAGTAAGAAAAAAAAATTAATAAAGAATCAAAAGCCTTATCTATGCTTAATTTTGTGAGGGTTATTTCATTCCAACAGAGTTTGTGGAAAAAAAACAAAACAAAAAAACCAAAAAAAACCCCAAAAAACCAAATAACTACCCTATCATATAGGTTATTTTTGAATTTTTAATCTAAAGGTTTTAATGTATAATTAGTTTAATTCCAGCTTTAAATTGCAACTTAATGGTTTTTATCTTTTGCTTCCTCATGTCACTTAGTAGTTTTGAGTAAAAGTTACATGTGGTTGGATTACAATTCTCTGAAGGGATCTTTATATTTTAATTACTGAAGTGGCTGCAAGTCTTTGCTACTTTCAGCTGCAAAACTCAATGATTTCATAAGAATTAAGTTTCCTCCTCTAGTCAGACAGGTTTTTCTGTTCTACTTGAAAATGCTTAGGAAGCCACTACCTAGTACATTTTGTTATTCTCCAGAGCTGCTCCACCATGGCTGATCTCCACACCTTTGCTAGAGCGCAAGCATTTAGCACCATATGAGCACAGCCTGTCTGTTTCAGAATGACATAGGTCAGTTTAAATCACATCACAGAGAACAGTCACTTCCAGCAGAGGAGAGGGAAGCAGCAGTGGAGTCAGTAAATCACAAGCATTTGTCTGACTGTTACCAGCTCACAATGTTGATTGCAACATCTCTGCTGAGAGGCCAACAACTCACGTCTTGATGGCAGTAATTTCATAAAACACTAAGAATATGGGTAGTCTTTATGATCCCTTAAAAGGCTACAAATGACATTAGGCAGATATGCAGGCAAAGTAAAAAATTATGGTCCAGACTTACAACTCAAGAGTGCATTTACTTTGAGCAATACATGAATGCCTTCTGTCTCAGAGGATTGTAACTAACTCATTTTGGCATATTCACTCACTAGTAACTATTTTCTTCTCCTGAGGATTTTCTTGCTTTTTTACTAATAAATAAATAAATAAACAAACGTACCTACTTCCCAGTAAGCTTTACATCTCACAATCTCATTTAAGTTTCTTCAGTAGCTACTCCACTGAGGTGGCTCATTTGAGTATGATCTGAGGTACTAACTGGTTAAGGCATAGAGGTTCAGCAGGGAAAGGAAACATGTCTAGGAATTTTTCCAGATGGTTTGTACTTTCTGATGAAATTCATTGAGAGCTTACTTGCACTAATAGAAAGATGTCATGAAAGCTCAAAGTTGTCATTCTTTTAAGATCAATACTAGAATTTTACCAGGATTATGATTAAATTCAAAGCCTAATAATTACTTCCTGCTTCATCACCTTCATGCTCCAGTCACTCACCACTGTTCAGCCATTTCCTCAGCTTTGATCCAGTCATCTTTGAGTAAATTCTGTTCTGTCGTCATAGAACAACAAAATACAGTCCTTAATATCTGAGGCAACCCCAATCTGAGCCCAAAGAAAATTAAGTAGCCATCTTACTCGTTGAAGATTTCATGACTTATCTGGCCCGAAATACTTATATTCTCACAGGATATAATACACTATTTTAGCAGTACATTTTGTTTACCCATAATTTAGAGTTTAAGACAGTTATGATAGCTTCAGGTTTAATACTAATTACTAACACACACAAGTGATTGCAGGTATACTAGTAGCACAGTCTTTTGCCTCTAAAAGAGTTGAAACTTGATGCTGATATGCATTCTTAAAATCTCTTATAGGGAGAACTGTTCTAATACTTGTTTCAATTTCAATACTATTCTGTTCTTTAGGCAGTGGCATTTAGGTATATCTATTTTGATATTTAAGTAGTATTAAAAGAACTGATACTGGTTATGCGTTAAGCTATGCACAAGAGACATGGTTAAAGGAAGGCTCTGATATACCTTCTTCAACAGTTGCTTGAATCTAGTAAAGCAAATTCAGGCCACTAATTTCTTTTGGAATTAAATCTAAATATTCTACCACTTGGACAATGACTGCCGTTAACTTTCCAGTGAAATACGTGCCCAATGTCAATGTTTTTCTCTCTTGCTGAATAATATGTCCAGAAATTAAACCTGGCATTAATTCATATGATAATGAATTAATTTTGAAGTCAAACATATGGTCCATTTGCTTTATGTGGATGAAATAACCCATCATATGATTAGACATGGAGTTACTTTTCTGGTTATTGGACACATAAGAGTGAATCAATAAATCTAGAATAGTGTCTATATTTCTCAAGGTTTAAAAAAAAAAAAATTTAAAAAAAAAAAAAATTCAATCTGTCCTTGTCCTTCCTGTGGCCCGTTTTCTGAAGTTAACTGTTTTGCCATCTTTCAAACATAAAATGAAACTCTGCTTGTTTAATAAAGACACGCTTTATATAAAATCCATATTACTGAGATGGGATTTCTTTGTTATTTTAAAATATTTCTTTGAATAAATATCATTCATATATTATTATGAATAAATGTTATTAATAAATAACATTTTTATACTTCAAACTATCTTTTATCTACTTTACTACAGTCAGACAATTAGAAATCATATGAAATCTACTTAAAATTGCTGATACTTCAGATCACCCATTTCCTAATAATTTCTTGTACATTTTTCTGTAAGGTGAGCTACCTCTATGCAGGACAAAAGGGCACTGACACAGAATATGGATTAGTGAAATGTGCAGTTGCAAAAAACCATGTAAAACCTACTGGATGCAGGGTAACTTCAGAGGCACCTACTTCAGTCTCTTGATTCTTCAGGTGTAAAATTACCCTTGTGATCTACATATCTCTTAAAAATTTTACTAAATGTATAATCTACATTGAAACTGTACTAAACGGTATTAGGTTGTTGTTGTTGTTGTTTTGTTTTGTTTTGTTTTGTTTTGTTTTGCTTTGTTTTGTTTTGTTTTGTTTTGTTTTTCCCCAGGAACTAAAATGGAGGTCACCAATACCTTCTTAAGCTTGCATGCATTTGCAACTATCAATGGAGCAACAAGCCTTATTAGTCTAAGAGGTATGGGAAAAAAACCCCACAAACTTTCTTACCCTGGAAAATGCTGAACATTTGTACTTTCAATATCATTCTTCTAAAACAAATTCATCTCATTGAAGAAATCGACTCAGCAGGAAAAAAATAGTTCTTTCACTTGATAGAACTGTCAGAGACAAACTCTTAGAAATGAATTTGTCTATTACTTATTATCTTCTGTTCCTATGTAATTGCAGAATAACCAGTCAAAACACAGACTTTTTACTTTATTTTTTTACTTTTTATAACACCAGACTCAGGCTGAAGATATTTAATCACAAGGTGTTTCAATGGCCAGCTTTGCAGCAATGAATGCAAAGTCCTGCACTGCCAGGCTCTTGATGGAGCAGATAATCAGACATTAGTCTTCTCAGCCCAGTCTTCAATGTAGTCCTTTGGGCAATAAAAATAAATCCAGTCACTTATGTTTCATTATTTCTCATATTTATTATTTCTCTGTTCTGTCTTAATTTTGTTATGACATATTTCTCTGTTTTTTGGTCTAATGATATCCATATTTTGTCCTTTGTTTCTTCTATGAATGTACACATTGCAAAAGAAGTCATTAATGATATATTTTTTTAAACAGTTTTCATCATAGGGAGATCTTAGAGCTGTCAAACAATTTTCTATCTTAGTGTCATTATTCTTTCTGAAATACAGTAAATTATTGTATATCTTTTGTAGCTAAGCTAACATATTGACAATTAAATGTGTCTTTGATTTGAGAGCTTTAGAGGTAGAGCAGCCGGTAATAGTAATTGCACTACCTAAACTGTATAAACATGATTTATTGCTATGTCAAATAATAAACATAGCTTTCTGAGAATTTTTTTTTTTATGAGAGTGATCAGGATCTGTGCCTGACCTTGTTTCAAACAAAACCCATGCTTAATTTTTTAGCTATCTTTTTAATACTTGCCCTCCATTTCAAAGATTCAGCTTTATTTGATGCTCTCCATTTCTGCCATTGACTTGGATATTTTATGGGCCAATGCCTATCATTCTCAGGAATACAGATCTCTAGATCTTGAGACATTGTCTTGGTTTAGAAAGACAGGTGTCTGAACAGGGAAAGTTGCAGCTTCCTTTGGAATGGAAAATGTAAACCCCCTCCTTCCAAATTATTATAATTTTGCAGTTAGGAGCTTTCCGGCAAAGATATGGGAATAGGAATAACAGTTCTTTACTAGTATGTATAACAAAGCAAAACAAACAACAACTATAGCATTAACAACAAAACAGAACCAGGAACCTCGAGGGTTTTGCTTCACAAACCCCGGGACAGTTTGATCTCGGTGCCCCTGTAGGACTCTCAGAGCACCAAGCTGGAACGGTGGAAAATTCCAGGCTGGTGGATGAGATAAATCAGAAGTTCCTCCGTGGCAGCTGGAATGGCAGAGATGTCCCAGCGGAGCAGGGGGAGCACGGGGCTATAGAGTCGCAAAAAGCCTCAAAGCAGGGCCACAGAAGCCACGATGGTAGGACAGGGCTGGCCCAGCAGGGCAGGAGGACGCAAGCTCAGATTTGCAGGGCACACGAGCAGATGATGGTAGATTTCCAAGGACTGGGCTTGGCTCATATCAAGCAAACAGCCTGGCTGTTCTCTCCGATGCTGAGAGCAAGAGAGCGCAGCTGCCACCAGCCCCTTCCTTTACCTGCCCCCAAACCCCACTTTCCCCTCCCAGCTTTTGGCCACCTCTTTGTTTTGGTCAAGCACCCGTAAGTACCCAGTAGTTAGTCTCCTAGCAACTCACGGGGAAAAAAATCTATAAATAAAAAAGAGACAAATCTAACCCCCAACAGGCATAAGAAATGTCAGCCTAGCAGTTAGATCTGATAAAGGCAATCCGAGGCTCTAGTAACAGTATGACTATACACAAATGCATTAGTATAAGTGTAATTTACGATCCATATTGTGATAATAAAAATATTTGTTTTTCTCCAACCACAGATGGAGATTTTCCAAGGTTGGAATATCATCATGTTCCTCCTCCCTATTGAGACAGCTGAAATTGATGAAGAGCCTTGTTAAAACCCTTTGAACAAATATTTCCTTAGTAGGAATATATTCCACTGGCTGGTGGGGTAGGTTTGCCTCTTGCTAACCAGCTGTTTAGGTATTTGGGAGTTCCAGGGGTACTCATTGGAATATTTTGTTTCAAAGTGTCCATCAGTTTTTTGTGGGGCACTGTCCACAAAAATCTGTGTAAACTCTGCCGGGTACATCTCTTTTGTTCTAAGTCTGGGGTTTTTTTAGAAGCTGTCAATTTATATAAGATAGAAACCGTATTTTTCTTGATGAGTAATAAAGACTTTTGTAATATATCTGCACTAGTCTTTCTTAAGGTATCATTGACAGAAAGTGCCCATACATGCAGCTATCTATTTAGATGGGTAATGTCATTGTTTTTAAGGTTTTGCATTTCATTAAGGTGAATAGCAGTTTTGTGTCTAGTGGCAGATATTAAATGCCTGAAGTTAGTAGGTAAATTATACATGTATAAAGACTTCTGAATCACAGATATTATTATATAAAGAGTAAAATGATGATGTTGTTCTTATTGCTTGAGCGGCATCAGTGTGATTCTCACTGTTTCTCAGAATAAAGTAACTGACGCAATTTATTCTCAAGACATATGCTATATAACTCTATCCATTATTGTTGTAGGGAAGTATCGTAAATAAGGCTTTGTGCTAGTTTCAGCAGCCCAGACCAGTACATAGGGGAATGATAAAAATTATGATGCTTCTTCTTCTGAGACTAAGGATCCCCTTCTGCTCAGAAATATTTTTGACTTATCAGTTTACTCTGTAAACCAAAGTGTTCTACTAAAATCAGGCTGGCTAGACCATATGATGTAATGCAAATTACTTCTGCAAATCAGTTTTTCCTTTACTGTATGATTTTATCTTCGTAGAAGGAATTGAATTGGCATTCCAGCTCTATAGGGATATTTGTGTATTTAGTCCACAATATGACTGTACTAACAAGGGAGATACTTCACAAATTTATTGTTTTTAAACCACAGCTGGAAGTTGGAGCTGTACATTGTCTTGAGCAAGATTCTAAAAGGACAGAAAACCAATTTTATTATTATTATTATTATAGTTCTATCTGGTCCTTTTTCAGTTCTTTCAGACCTGAATCAATTTGACCAATATGGTTGTGGATGAAAAAAAAAAACCAAAAAAACCCAAAAAACCCCAAAACTGTCTTGATAAAGGGGAAAGAGATGAATGGATCAGGAGGTGAGATAGGGTAAGAGCAGCTACATGAGAAAATGGGAAAAATCACTAGGATGCAGACACTATATGTGCACTCAGGGATATGAGAAAGATCAATTAGGTAAGGGGTGGAAGGTAGTACAGAAGAGGAAGATGGGGGTAATAGAGAGCAATAAATTGTTTCAGTTTTAATGTCTGAGAAAAATGGAAGGAAATAGGAACCTGAAGAACCATGTGCAGCTGTCAATATGATGAGCTTTTTGAATACAAAATATATTGCTTGTTGTCCTTGGTGTTGTCTGCGCACTTTGCACAGATTAGTTGTTTGTATGAAAATCACTTGGCACACATAAAAATCTGTGAACTGTAAATGTGGATGTCATGCAGAAAAGAAATGTACTGAAATTCACATAAGCTAATGGAAGTGTTGATGAAAGCACATACTGTAATAACATCCCCAGCTGGTGGCAGAACAGTTTTGGCCATCATATAGTCTTAGACTCTTTGCTATTATCTCTACTAATGATTAATTATTCCTGTTAATCTCTGATGTAAGTAGCTGAAATAGCCTATCTATGCATTATTGACCACCATACCTGTAAGATCTAAGAACAGAATTGTAGACAAGAATTTCTCTGCAGAAAGAAACAAAGCTAAACTGTTAGACCTGAAAGTTATTGAAATCACCCCATACATCAAGAAGTAGGGAAGGTGAAACACTCAGTAGTGAAAGGTAAAGTGAGAACATGCCAACAGTTTTGTTTGCAGAAAAATGTGATGAGAAAAAGTTTTTAAAGACACAAGGCACTGAAGTATAGTAATTATTCTGTTGTGTTGCTATTTTATTGTCATGTAAATGAAAACAATAGAAGCAGAATATAATATATTGTTGGATCAGAAACACAGTATGAGAAAGAAAACAATGAATAGAAAAACATTTCTATTTACAGGTGATGTGAAAGAAGAACACAAATCACTACAAACCTACTTCTTCAGTATTTATGTAGATCTGTTTTACTGTTCAAGCTCCTTACGGGTTGGGTGGTTTTATTTAAGCTGTTATTTCACAAACCAGTTTCTCTTCTGCAAAGCCATGTTTCTGTAAATTTGAGTTTGCAACATATATTCTAGGTTAAAGAAAGATAATATTATAGTTTAATTTACTTTTTTTTTTCCTGCATGAAAAAATGGCTAAAGAAAGCCAACTTCTCTACTTAAAAACCTAGGTAGTATTGGTAGCTAGCCACCATTGTTCTTGGAAGCCAAACCAACTTCTGAATCAGAATATTTGAATTACAACTAAAATATATTTTTTCCACAAGTAATCAATTTAACTAGTATGTCAGAAGATTATGCTTTTGCTTGTCTGAATTGGGGATATTTCACTGTGAAAAGACCTTAAAATTACAAGACATAATCTCATTTTCTCCTTCCTTCCTTCCTTCCTTCCTTCCTTCCTTCCTTCCTTCCTTCCTTCCTTCCTTCCTTCCTTCCTTCCTTCCTTCCTTCCTTCCTTCCTTCCTTCCTCCCTCCCTCCCTCCCTCCCTCCCTCCCTCCCTCCCTCCCTCCCTCCCTCCCTCCCTACCTCCCTACCTCCCTCCCTCCCCCTCCCCCTCCCCCTCCCCCTCCCCCTCCCCCTCCCCCTCCCCCTCCCCCTCCCCCTCCCCCTCCCCCTCCCCCTCCCCCTCTCCCTCCCTTTCCCTTTCCCTTTCCCTTTCCCTTTCCCTTTCCCTTTCCCTTTCCCTTTCCCTTTCCCTTTCCCTTTCCCTTTCCCTTTCCCTTTCCCTTTCCCTTTCCCTTTCCCTTTCCCTTTCCCTTTCCCTTTCCCTTTCCCTATCTTTTCTTATTGCCATTGCCTAGTCAAGGGGCTTAGGATGTTCCCATTGACAAATGTGGTTTGCACTGAAAGAGCTGAGGATGAATGTTGCACAAAGAGAAAGCACAGTAAGAATGTTTGTGTCCCTCCTATTGGAAAAAAACATAGCAAAAGAAGATGGAAGAATGAAACAGGAGCTTGAAAGACTACAATTCTAGAGGTAAAAAGGGGATGAGAAAATGATAGAAGTTTACTTGGCAAGAAGGCATTCAAACCCCTTGTGTTGTTCTTCTTCCAGTCTCTATGGTAACAATAACACAGACATAAGAGGAACACTGAGGAAAGGCTGATGGAAACAAGCAAACTTACATTTTCAAAATGCCTGGGGAATCTGAGTTTTGCATGATGACTAAAATAAACGAAATTCATTTTCTAACTGCTTAGCATTCAGTTTCACTAAATGGAGCTCTTCTGAGGTGTCCAAACTTAGTGTAAGGTAGCCTGGATTCCATAAAGCCGTTAAAAAACAAAAAACCTGTTATGCTGACTGTCACTTATGGCAACATTTCTCAGCCTTTTGTTTTATTCCTGGAATGAAAAACCCCATATTTTACACAGCACTTCAAATACATGAACAAAATCTTTTGAATAAATCAAGATACAGAGTCTAGCCTGAACTCCTATACAGGTACAATTGATAATCTATTCATATCTCACCAGACTGAAATTTGACATCTAGAGTCCCATTTTCTATATATGAGTGATTTGATTTGTAGTGTTATTAAGCAAATCACATGCTGCACCTTCTCCTGACAGTATCGAATCATTGACATACTTGTAAAGGCTGTATTTGTAAAAAAATAGGGGTGAAACAAAAGAAATTCTTGCAAAACATTTTCCCTTATACAGTTTTTAGATTTTCTGCAAACATTTTTGCATTCTTGAGAATCCTCATGTGTGGTATTTCTTTATGAGAGCAGACAACAACCGATGGCAAAAGGAAAGAGCCTGCTCTCTCACCGGGGGAATATCACGGCTTTATTTTGGAGTCCTGCTCCTGCCAGCTGGTGTTGTTTTCCGTCCACCCTGGTGCCTAAGACAGAGTGAGCCCCTTTGTCCTGGGGCTTTTTCCTAGGGGGGACAGGCCCAGAGGCAGGGACAAGCCACTGCTCAGTCAGGGACAAAGTGGGAGTGGAACAGAGTTGGGTTACATTCCAGTGTGGGGGATGGGCGCAGCCAAGCGGGGACAAACCACGTGATAGTTTCCAAGGGGAACAGGGAAAACATTACAAATCTGATGAAACACAATATAAACTCAATTAATGCATTGCAACACTCATGTGACACATTTCTGGCATAGAAGAAATGATGCAGCAGTCACTACTCAGATAATACTTAGTACAGAGGTAAAATGTGCAGCAGCAGAACAAGGACAGTAAGCAAAAAAGCACAAGAGTAATCACAACTGTGAAGGACAGAAGTATTAATAGAAAAATGTGATTTTTTTTTTTTTTTCCTCATTGGCATATCTTAAACTCGTATTATACTATTTATAAGAGAGACAAGGACATCTCTGACTAATTTTCAGCAATTCATGTAAAGTTCAGCTAGAAAGTAGGTGAAATTAAAACCTTTTTCCTGAAAGAATGGGGGTCCCCAATAAAGCACTTCTTCCCCAATACCTAGTAGCTTGATAAAAAACAAAGTCAGAGAATAGTATGCATTTTTGATTGCAGATTCATACCTCTTCTAAGAAGTAACAAAATGTTATTTCATTCTTCAGCTTGGCATGTATGTATGTCTGTTTTGAATGGTTTTTGGTTTGGTTTCTGAGTTATATATAACCTAGTGATCCTGGAAATGCATTAACAACCTTTTCACCAGCTAAGATAATTCTTCACGATATATATAGTCATAGTATTGAATTTTTTTTTTTTTTTTTCCCCAGCCAAATTCTCAGTTGTTGAACTCTCTTAGCTGTGGTTTGGGGTATTTATGAAACTTCTAAGAGTTTGTCATCACTGGAGTTTTGACCTTTGCTGTTCCACTGTATCAAGCAACCCTGCATAATCAGAAAACTAAACCTCACACAGTAGATGTGGATTTAATTTTGTCAGCATGACAGTAAGAATAGTTAAATAATCTGTGTATTTATTGCTAGACTGATGCTTTACTTGAAACAATTACCACCAACACCTTTTGAATGAAAGTAGGTCATTCTGTTGCAGCACAAACTGAAAAAATTAGGGGATAGTGCTCAAATTTTACTGACAGGTCTTGTTATTACATAATACTTTAATTGTTGAAGAAAGAAAAGAAATGAAAAAGTATAAATAAAAATAGAAGAAAACTTTAAAAAATGTGTAAGTCTATAAAAGGTCTCTATGAAGTAAGTAATAGAAAACATAGAATTTCAATATGACCCTCTGAGTGGAAATAGTTAATTAACAAGAGATCATTCAACTGGAGATTTGTATTATGAAAGCTTCCAGTACTTTATCCAGTGGGTGTTAGTTGACTGCTACAAAATGCAACCCATTGTGCTAACAATGCAATTATAAAGAGACAACGTAAGTCAGCTTTTTTTTTTTCCTAACAAACATTTCCCCTGATTATTATGTCAGTATCAGCCAATCAGTTTTTGTTTCCAAAAAACATGATTTATATTATGTGCCTATAGGAATTTTCATTACATTCCTCGCTCATGTGCATTAGGCATTTCTTAGCTAGTTTTTGGTAATAAATCATAATGGAGCTTCATATACTTTTGGGTTGAAACAATGTATGTGCAAAACCTACCTGGAACACAGCCATGCCAAGTAACAACATAGAGAGAAGGTGCTGTGCTGTCAGCTGAAGAGGCACCAGAAAATATTATTATACTCTGCTTTTGGACATATATACAGACACATCATTGCCCCAAATAAGAAAAAGAAAAAAAGACTTGATTTAACTGTTTTCAGTTTCTTATGAATTTAGAGAAAAACATGACTTGAATTCCAATTTTCTATCTAGGTAGAATGTCTCATGTCCATTCACTCCTGTCATGTTCTTTTATTGTTTTTCTGTATGCTAAATATTTTGTGTATTGAGAAAATTCAATAGAGAATTCAAATGTATATATACTACACAGATTTAATTTATTTTCAAGAATTTAGATGTGTTCTTAACTGAAGTTTCTCCAGCAGTGAGATATATAAACAGGAAAAATTCTATAATGGAATGGTACTGTATAATATTGTGACAGATAAGCAAATGTATATTACTTAAAAAATAAGAGTATCTATATATAAATAATGATAAATTTAATGCTAAGGCTTCCTTGCATAAAACAATTTCTTATATCATAGAAATACATCTGGTACAAGTATTAGGACTATGTCATCAACAGAGATTTATCCATAAAGAACTGCAGTTCATAAAGAGACACATGAACCTAAGGTGGTGTACTTTGGCTATGGGCCTAGGTCAACATTTCCATTCATATTGAGATCTGCTACTCTCCTGGCTAAAGTAAATATCAGTCTTGCACTTACACAAAAACTGGGCCACAATCTAGAAAGGAGCCTATCAAAATTATCTGAGCAATCTTCATGCAGGTTCACTACAGAGAAGAGATAATGTTCAGCTTTTTTATTAATAAGCGGTTTATTACTAGGCTAGAGGGAAGTCTTTTCTTGTCCTGGTCAGTCCTGATTTTTTTTATAGAGACATATATATAAGAGAAAAGGCTAAAATGTGGACCTTCTTTATATCCTAGTGTAGTTAGAGAGTTTTGTCTTAAAGGGGGATTTCAACTCCCTTAAATAATGGAGAAAATTGCTCAAATTCTTTGGTTACTTAGGATTCTCAGGTAATTACACTTAAAATGAAGGAAAAGTATGTCAGGAAACAGCTTCTAATTTAGCAATCATAATGATTGAAATTACTGAAAACTTAATTACTAGAGGTAAATAATTTATATGGCTGTCATCTTAAATGACCAGAGTATTTTTTAATATGAACAGAAACTCCTGCCTGAAACACAGTTAGATTTTCATTCTGGCCTAATGCTCATTTCTGAAGTGCTCTGAAGTGCCAAGTATGCACCTTTAATAAAATCTTTGGTGCTACAGTCCCCAAAAATTTCTGTTAACATGTCAATCTGGTTTTCATAGAATCATACAATCAGTCTTCCAATACCCTCTTTTGTTGTATTACGCCATGAGACTAGACAACCGCTGATGACAAAAGTAAAAGAGTCTGCTCTCTTTCACCGGGTGGGATATTACAGTTTTTATCCTCGAGTCCTGACCTGCTTGGCTGGAGCCCGTCCTGATGGCTCACCGGAGCGCTGCCCCCTCCCCTGTCGGGGCTTTTTCCCCAGGGGGCAAAGCCCAGAGGCAGGGACAAGACACTACCCAACAAGGGAGAAGCGGGAAGGGAACAGAGATGGGTTACATTTCCGTGTGGGGGATAGGCACTGCTGGGCAAGGACAGATCACATGATACATAGAAAAAACATTACAAATCCAATGAAATATAAACCCAGTTAATGCATTGCAACACTCTTTACGACTGAATATACCCAGTGAGGGCAGTCAACATCATTCTAAGCACAATTATCTTCTGGGATGTATTTACACTGTTAAATATCTTCTTATTTTGTTTTCAAATCTCCTGTTCAGTCATGTGATTAATGTACTAGTTTGCCCAGGGCTGTATCTGGATAAAAGTAAGTTGTTATTTCTGAGATTAAACCGAGGAAGGGTTATGGGGATAGTTTGATCTGCACCCTATACACACCAACAGCATTATCTGTTGAAATGTTATTAAAATCCTTCCTCCACCCACACCAGTTTGATGTCATTTACACACTGTAGTGGGAAAGGCATCTGACCTATATGGTCCTCAAAAACCGTCTACAGCATTGCCTAGCATGGACAAAAACCATAGCAAAGGAGTATTGTTACAAACCTCAAATATGTGTGCTGGTCACCCATGGTTTCTTATACGGGACAGCTAGGTTACAACAGAAGAATATAGTGGGAAATTTGGAGCAAACAGAATGTGATAGAGATGTAGGCACACTGGAGGTATTTAGCCTTTATGGGCAAAATTTATGAGTTTCCATCATGAAGCTAGTGAGCCATATCCCCAAATAGACCTTTTTAGCACTGTAACCTGTTACGTCCCTGTGGCTTGACTATAGAAATGTTAAATCATAAAGAAGTTATATACTTTCATATAATAACATCAGGAATGGACAACATAGGGCTTTCCTACAAAAAGTGGGTCACTTTTAGTCCTCTTCTGATCAAGGTTCTCTCCAGACGTCTTCTCTGGCAGACCCCTAATCTAATGTTATGGGTTGGCCCAGGTTTTTAGTTATGGAGGAATGTTGAGTGTTTTTTCCCAGTCAGGACCTTGGAATTGTTTTAGAAAGAACAAGGACCTACCAAAAGGCTAGTTTAGGATATTGTCATCTGTTTTGACCACAGAGAATGTCAAATGCGACTTTGGGAAGTACCCATATAAAAAAAACCTGATTCCCTGCAGGTCACTCTCTTGCTTCTGGGTCAGCCACCAGGTAACATCATGGGCAGCAGAGGAGGACCTGGCGCAGGCCCTGCTGCCCTTAGGCAGCCAGGCCTTGCCGGGCCTCTGGGAGCCACTGCCAGCATGGGGAGCGGCCGGGGCTGGCTGAGCCCCTTTTCCCCGGCTGCTGGCGGGGAAGAGGGGAGGCTGCAGCTCGGCAGTGCTGGCCACGTGCCTGGTACCGCGGCAGAGGGGGCCAAGCCATGGCCCGAGTTAATAGCCGCTGGCAGCAGAGAAAGCAAGCCTGCAGCTTTGTAACAACTCTGAGCTGAGCCACCTTAAATGAGACTGAGGGGTGGAAAGGAGGACATTCACCAGCCTCCCCCATCAGCACAGCTTTTTGTTTCTACAGCCCTGCAGCCTGGGACAGAGAATCATCACATGGCCACTGCAGGCCTGGGCAGATTTAACCCTTTCCTGGCAACATGAAGCTTCTAAGGCCTAACCTTTCCCTGAGAGAGAGAAGAAAGATACAGGTGTATGTGGAAAAGACACTGCATGAAGTCAGTGGATCAAGAGTGAAAGAACTGATAATATTATTGGACAATGAAGTCAAAGAAATGGACATTTTAATTGGACTTCTCTGGGGTAAACTATGCAGAAATTGACTGTTCCTTGTAACATCTTAATGTTGCTTGGGGGAATGCTGGTTCTAATCAAAATTAGGGATTGTTATGATTGAGATTTAATTGAAAACCTTAAAGCCCTCGCTCCTGGGTTAAAAGAAGGTCTCAACCTTTGAGACAAAGGTGATATTAGAGAAAGCGATTTGAAGCCCTTGGCTCCTGGGGGAAAAGGACATCTTTAATTCTTTTGAGATAGAGACGATTTTAGAGATCGAAAAATAGAATCATTGTTTTGTACTAGAAGAAGCATTCTTAAACAGTACCCCAGATAACTGAAAGATCCATAAGTAGCCAGGGGAAAGGTTACTAATGGGTGGAACAGCACAATCTGCAAGAATTCCGGGCAGTTGCAGATTTGTGACATTGGGAGCCACTGGACTGTTGCAGTCTTGTGGTGAATGTCTCCGTGGTACTCTAGAGAGTCTCCTCTCCCAAAGTAGTAAAGGATTATGCTTAAATGGTGAAACTGACTGAAAATCACAGGTTGTGTCTCTCTATGTTGTTTTGTAAGAAAGTTAACACTTTGCAGAGGGAAGGAAGAGTATTTTGGAGTTTCATTCTGTTTTGTTTTATTTTTTCACCAACCTTCTTTTTTCCATCCTTTTAGTGTGTGTTAATAAAACTATTTATTTATTTTTATGCTTGAGCCTTTTTCTGTTTCTCCTAGTCTTTCTTACACACACACGTACACAAAAACCCAACAAAACCAAACCAAAACAAACAAAACAAAACAAACCCAACAAAACCAAACCAAAACAAACAAAACAAAACAAACCCAACAAAAACAAAACCAAAAAAACCCGCCAACCCTAAGACCATTACACTAAATTAGGCAGCAGAAATTAAATTTAGCGAACATGAAACCACTACATCTAACCTCAGTCAATAGTGTATTACTGTTCCCTTATCAAATCTGTCCTGAAATATCACAAAAGGACCTAAGAAAGTTAGGACAATCACCTTAATAAGTTCCCAGAAATAGGGATATTTTCCCAATGGCATGAATGTTAAGCAAAATTAATTATGAACTTTTTCCTGTTGAAAATAACCCATATATGCTGAATGAACTATGGAAACGGAACATTACTTTAGCATCAGATACTCCTTCCTTACACAGTATCAACCTCCAATTTCTGGAATTCTTCTCAATAAATGGTTTGTCATATTCATGTTTTTCCTTAAATATTTTTAAAGATAAAAATTTTACTTATTCATTTCACCAAACATGATGCTTACACATGCCATGTTTAAAAGTGAAGATTAGCTGTTTCAGCTAGTTTGAAACTTTTAAAAATTAATTTTAAATTTTCTCTTAAAATGCTGGGGTGCAGATAGAAAGAAACCATTAAAGCGTATTCTATTTTTCCTTCTGGACTTGGGGAGTCTACAGAGCAATGACTCACAACAAAATACAATTGGAAAAGCAGCCAGACTGTCATGACTGCAATTCTATTGTCATAAATTTGATTCTCTTTGAATATTATTTTTAAGGACTGGAAAGACATAAAACTAAATTCTGCTCTCAATTACCATGGAACAACCCCAACGTTTACTCAATTTCTTCACAATAATGAAGACATATTTTATGCTTGAGAAAAATTTAGTTTAATGGGTTTATAGTCAACACTACAGAAAAAATAAAAAATGCACAGCTGGTTTAGTTTGTTGTTCCTGCTTTGCAGTAGTAGATGCACAAAGTAACGTGAATGGCTGATTCACACAATGAAGAGTAACATTTTTTGAACAATGCATGGTGTCAGCAAAAGGAAATTATGAGATTTAATTAAATGTTTTCCTTTACTTTTGATGTGACATACAAGGAATACGAATGGAATGAACAATTTATTGCCCCCTTCCTTTCTTTTTTTACTGGCTATGAATTCATTTTACCAATGTGCCTGTTCTTTATCCCTGTTACACATGCAGTTTGTACAGTCGATCATGCTGCTAAATGGAGGATTTATAATGGCACAGTAAATGTGTGGAGATTATAATCCAGTTCATCAGAGTTCCTGTGCATAGCATTTGCTGCAATGCTCAAGAAACAAAGAAAACTCCATCTAGTGATGTGTCTACTGCCCAGCAGATTGTCCTTTATACAAGAATTTCATAAAGAAATGAAGTCTCTCCATAGTCACATCTGACCCTCATTTTCCTCTGTAACTAAATATCCTTATTTATGACAGGGTATTTGGGGAGGAAACAGAAGAGTAGACATGCATGTAGTTACCTATATATGACTTAGATGATCCTCCCCGATTTAGACTTCCTGACTCAGACTTCCTGACTCTGAGAGTTTTTTCTCCCTTCTATGTGTAAACTTCTTGGAAAATCTTCCATGTGCATCTGTTACCTTCTTCATTCTGGATCAGTGACTTGTTCTGTCTTAGAGGGGAAAAAATGAACCAGCTGAAGTAGTTTAGAAGTCAGAGGTTAATCCTAAAGTAGCTAGAATCATTGATTAATTAATTTCAAAATTAGGCCTTGTATGGGTGAAAAAAGCTGATCTTAATTGAAGGGACTAGAGCCTCATATATGATTGCTGGAAATGGAGAAGGTCATAGATACCCTCTGTACCAGCGGTTTTGCATAACCTTGCATAACCTTGGTGCAGAGACTCAGAGGCACTACCTTCTAACCTGGGCATGGCAGGAGTCTCTGCACAGGAGAAAGATTAAAGCTTCCCAGCAAACTGAAAACAGAAAAATGTACTGTAAATTGAAAGAAAAGGAGGATTTTCATTTAACTATGCTTAAAAAAGGATGCAAATAAGAGTCCAATGCTTTGGGCCACTTGGTACTTGTAAGGACTATTTACTTACCCTAAATGTCACAGTAAACACTTCAAAGCAATTTCCTTTTCAATTAAAATGACTTCTTTCTTCAAACAGATTTTCTTTATTCATAACTGCATTCTATTAAAGGTCTTGACACTTTGTCAGTAGCAGCACATGGAAATTAGGCTTGTCTTAGCATTGACCAATTTGCATTGGAGAAAATCTTAAAAGATAATTTTTGTTACTATCTAGCTAAGGAAATCTGAAGTTATTTAGTTGAAAGTTGATCTTCACTTTAGTCTTGAAGATGAAATCTATTTTTTTTTTTAACCTCATGGTTCTTTGTGATCCTCTGATCGTTCTCATTTCTCTTCACTGGGTTGTCTTTGCTGTCACATCTTTTTTAGAGAGCAGAGGCTTTTAAGTAGCATGCTATTCATGCTGCAGGTATGTTATCCTTTAGTACACACAAACTATTGTAGCTAGGTTTTTTGAGATTTGTTTTGTCCCTTTCCCCTGTAGCATGGTCTACATTGATGATTTACTCTTTTATATTTTCTATACAGCTTTTTGCAAAATTCTTGCAGTCTTTTTTTCCCCTCAAGCTTTCCCAAAGCTCCTCATATGCATTTATCATTACAAAAAAAACCCAGCTATCTTCACCCAATTTATTTCAGTAGAGAATTTATCAAATTATAAAAGAACATCAATTTTAAGCCTCTTTACCAACTTAGTTTCTTCCAAGTAGATGTAATAAGCATTTGTGAAAATACGTAGGTATTTAATTTTTGTGTCTATCTTAGGGCAAGTTATCTAGAGAGTTCTTGTTAAATAAAAGGTGTCAGGGAGTCAACACAAGGAGACTTCTGATAGAAGATGTCAGAGGTTCCCTTGATTAAATCAGTGCCAGTCGGCTTCAGACAGATCCACTGCTGGCCAAAACTGAACCAGTGGTGGCAGTGTCTCTGTGATAACATTATTTAAGAAGTAAAAACTACTACAAAAAAGTATCCCGGAAACAAGTGAGAATATGGGAAAAAAACTGTCTTGTAGCCATCAAGGTCAGTGAAAAAGGAGGGGTGGGAGGCATTCCAGGTGCTAGAGCTGAGCTTCTTCTGCAAACACTGGTGCAGACCATGGTAAGGCAGGTGTGACCCTGAAGATCATGAAGGTTTACAGGGAAGCAGAGATCCACCTGCAGTCTGTGAAGGAGGCCAAACATGAGCAGGCAGATGTGTCCTGGAGAATTCTGTCACTGATGGTACCCCTGCACTTCTCAGTAACTGGTGAGTGATCTCTCCCTATACTTATATTGACTCGTAAGAATTTTGCTCTATTTTCTCTCCCTTGTGCATCTGAGGAGGGACTGTGATAGAGTGCTTGGTGGGCACCAGGAAAAGTCAGTGGATTTCTCTGCCTTAGCACCTCTTCTTTAACTTACAGAGATATACAGCATGCTGTAGTCCCTTCATTAAAGACAGTGTTATACAACTCTTTCTTTAGCTAGTAACTCATCTTTTATAAGACCGTGGTGACAACCACTATGATTTAGAGTGCTTTAGTAAACTCATAAATAGTATAGAATAAAATTCATTTGTCTCAAAATTTAAAAGTGCCTAATTGTCCTAAATTCCCAATAGGTTCTCGCTTCCTAGGCTGAAATTTGATTCACTTGTCAGCATTTTAAACTGTTATAGGCCTCCAATTACTTAGTGATTTGTACTGGAAGCCATGATGACTAGTGCCCAGCTGTCATCACCATAAATATGAGGGTTGAAGTTGTTGTGGTGTGGAATTTGTTTTGTTTTTTGTGATATGTGCTGTTAATTTGTTGAATGGTTCCTTCTATGTACCCCCATTTGCTCCCCACAATGGTCTTTCCCTGTTTTTCTCCCTCCAACAGTTATGTGTCAATCTCCCATTCCTCCTCCTCTGGAGTCTGCCTGTCATCTTGGGGCCTTCCCCTGGAGCTAAAAAGTTCTTCCGAGGGCGTCAAGTGATAGGTCAGATCCAGAGGGGATCCCTCCTTATAATTTATGTTTGGTTTATGGAAATACCATTCACCAGTGTGACTCCTCCCTAGTGATCCCTGATTTGCTGATTCCCTGCCTCTTCCCCTTGTTCCCCCCCCAAATAAAAGGTGGTGTCAAGCAGCCTGAGGGGCTCTGCCTGGGCAGTTTCCTGGAGGTGAGGAGATCCCGCACTGAAGCTCCAACAAATTCTTGTGACCTGCTCAGCAGGGTTCACCTTTCTATCTCCGCCATTCTATCATCGCCTTGCACCACCTGTGCCTACCACTGAGGTCGCACGGGAGCCAAGACCCCACAGGACCGGATTAGCTGGTGCTGCCAACTAGCCGTACCTTTTCACGCCACTGAGCTAGCCTGAGCAAGTGTGAGAAAGACGATGCATTAGGCACTGAGACATTTTTGGCACCCAATGTCGGGTCCCCCGACACCGGCGGACCCCACAGTGAGGACTTTTGGACTCAGATCCACTGACAAGTCCCTGGTCATCACACTACCCTGGTTGTAGCAGCTCCGAATTTTCAGAGTGGGGTCCTGGGGACAAGGAGGGTAGCTTCTTCTGCACCCGAAAAAGTCCTCCTCAGGTGGAGATTCATTGGACCCGAGACTTTCACCATCGCTGGAGGACTGGTGAGTTGCTTCTGCTCCTTTTAGGGGGCAAGCACTCAAGGGAACAAAAGTGGGTGAGACAGAATCTTTACTGGACTTTACACTTGACAATGAACATGACCTTGCCAAACCCATTTTAACAACTGATTCATTTTATAAACCCTACAGGTTGTGGTTCACCGAGTCTTTGCTCCTTAGTGATGATAAATGGCATTTTGTCACTGTCGACCCTGGTGAACCTGGAACTTGGCCTCAGATTGAAGGTAAGTTCATCATCGTGGGGGACTGTAAGTACACTCTGTATGAGGTGGAAGTCCTACCGGGAACCCTTACGACTGAGCCCAGAGGCTTCATCCTCTGGCTGTGCTGCACCACCCACTGGCGTTCATGCCAAAAGGGCTGATAGTAGCACAGGCCATTCCCACCTGGGATCCTCCAACAGAAAACGTCCCAATGGCCTGTCCAGCGCAAGCTATAACAGAAGTTAAACCAAAAGTGGACTGCGAGTTCAGTGTGGGTGGGGAGGCCCTGAACATCACAAGTCTCCTAGACACGGGGGCGCATGTGACCATAGTACCCACACAGTATTGGGTGTCACACCGGGCCTTGCAAAACGTGGCTGGACACATGCAAGGTGTAGGCAGCATTCAATTGGCAAAACAATCAAAGAGTGTGGTGCAAATTAAGGGGCTGAAAGGGAAATTGGCCAGTCTCTGCCCTTTTGTTTTAGACTACAAGGAATCCTTGCTTGGGAGAGATCTAATGGCCCAGTGGGGGGTCGCAATTGACATCCCAGACCCGTCACAGGATTTTTGGGTGGCAGCCACTGAGAAGCGCCCTACCCAAAAGCTGAATTGGAAAATGGACACGCCAGTATGGGTAGAGCAGTAGCTGCTTCCTAAACAAAAATTAAAGATGCTTCATGAGCTCGTGGAAGAGCAGCTGAAGAAAAGTAACATTGAAGAGACCACGTCCCCATGGAATTCTCCTGTTTTTGTCATCCATAAGACTGACAAAAACAAATGGCAGCTCTTCCATGATCTCAGGCAAATTGAAAACGTCATTGAAGATATAGGATCTCTCCAGCCAGGGATGCCTTCCCCGACCATGCTCCCCCGAAACTGGAAATTAGCAGTCATTGACATCAAAGACTGTTTTTTCTAAATTCCCCTACACCCGGACGATGCCCCATTGTTTGCATTCTTGGTTCCTATCACCAACTGAGAGGCCCTGAGGAAATGCTACCATTGGCAGGTGCTTCCGCAAAGCATGAAAAACAGCCCTACTGTTTTGTCTTGTAGTTACAGTGTGTGCAGTGTGGCTTGCACTACATGGCATGGTGTGGTTTTTAAATATCATGGAAGAATTTTAGGAGTAAGGTATCCCTCATATTCCTCTTCATGGAATAATTTTAGGGGTAAGGTATCCTTCCTAGTTTTTACATCCTTAATTGTGTTGGGAGCTTGTGATACTGGGTCGTCTATTTTCTCTTTCTGGTAAGTAAGTCACATAGGAGTGATACTCCTGCTCTGTGATTAATGTACCGAAGACTGCAAATAGGTTTGGCAATATTATCTTTAGTGTAATTTCAAAAACACATGAAAAAGGCCTTCTTTCTCTCTTTTTTTTTTTTTACTTATTTGCTTACTAGTAGTAGTAGAAGTAATAGTAGTATTGTATTTTCTGAGAGCTGGGTGTGGGGAAACTGTAGAATAAATTTAAAGCTAGAAAGTTTTAATTTTGGAGGAGTGGGACTCTTTGTTGTCCTCATTTGCCAGCTGACAAAGCCAGTAACTTAGTAAGGATGATAACTCTGTTGAACAGGAAAAACAGCCAAAAGTAGACTTAGAGGTGTTAAAATGTCCCATTTTGTGTAGACATATACATGCGCATACACACACACACACACACACACACACATACATACAGATCTATATTTCACAGGTATATACATTTTTTAATATATATAAATAAATATTATGTATATACCTATGAAAGAGATATATCTATCTGTGATAATGAATTTATACTTCAGATACATCCTTAGACACATTTTACAGCCTATGGAAAGCCTTCAGTTACTAACAAGGTATTTTTAAGGTATTTTTCACCTGTGAAAATTTGGATTGGTTATATTTTCTTTCCAAATTTCATAAAGAGTAAATATCAATGAAAAGTAAAGATTATATGTTTTCTGTGATGTAGATCTAGGTTCAGTTTGTGCAAGCCTAGAAGAGCATTTGTAGATGGCACAATATGTGTTTTCAATAGGTATTTAAAAAATTAATCTCTAATATCCTTTAAGCAAGCACCTCTATACTCTTTGACACAGTCATTTTATCTAGTTTACAACACAACAATTTCTACCAGAGGGACAAAATGAAACTTTACCACGAATTTAAAGTAGTAGACTCTTATCTTGAATAAAAATAATTAATATATTTTTTCATCCAACAGTGTCTTAGTTGAAAAATTGTAACAAAGCAGATCATGTAATTCTATTTAAATACACTGCATGCAAGTTGTACCCAGACCTGGCCCAGGACTGGTATATTCAATATTGTAGAAACTATCTACTAGGTTATGGCATCTGATTAAAAAAAAAAAAAAAAATAAAAAAAAATCCTTGAATCATCCTCATGTAATCTGTACAGGAAAACATATGAAGAGAGGTGAAATACAGCACATGGGGTTTTAGATCCAACAATACTTCAAAATGTGCTACTAGAAATTCACCTTTAAAAAAAAAAAAAAAACAGAAAGGAAATTCATGGATATTAAGTCTTATCTTCATGTATATTTGCTCCAAAAGAGCCAAATATTTTAAAGATAATGAAGATAATGGATGTCTTAGACAGCAGCAGCTGCAGAATCACATCTTATAAAATAGAGCCTCATTAAAACTGTTAAAGAGAAAAAAAACATTCTCACTAAATTTAAAGTGAGTGAGTAGAAGTACTGTTTTAATTTTTTTTTCTTCTTCACATAAAATGCTACATGGTGGAGCACTCTACAGAAAAGATCAGCAGTTAATGAAATACTGGAAAAAACTAGGTTCAAAATTAGTGCTAGAGGAATGATCATACACGGACTACTAACTCTGGTGTTTGGATGTGCATACTGTCAAGTGAACATGGTGAAAAGAATAGATATCTTGGTCATTATCATAAGAGTAATCTAAATATGAATGTAAATAATAATGATAGACAATTTCTGAATTGCCTTATTTTTTGTTCTGCCACCTCCAGTCTTAACTTTGCAGTGAGGTAAATTCATTATAGGAGAGGAGAAGGAAACAGGCTGTCAAGATGTCTGCTAAATATCTGGAGTATTTACTATGTTCTTTGAATGCACAGCTCTAGAGAGTGAGGAAAAAATGGCTTTATTTTAAAACTATTTAGAAATCCTTTGTGCGCCAACAAATTTGCACAGCCAATTCTATTCTTACAGATACATTTTTAGTGACACTAATTTCTTTAAATGCATTCTATCAATTAGTATTACACTGAGATTGCAATTGAGATTGCAATCACGTGCTCCTTACTGTGAAAATATTTACATTTGTAGATCTCTTTGTTTGTTGCACTTCACAGGGTAACATTTTATGCCTCTTGAGATGCCATAGAACACAAGATGCAAAAGGAATCTAAAATAAACTCCACATTTTTTAGACAACAAGTAAGATACAATACAAGGATTGGAATATGTGCAGCTGAGGAAAAATAAATTGTCTTCTCTACACGGCCATCTAAAACACGTAAAAATTTATTCATAGAGACTCTTGACATCAAAAGAGAAAAATATTCCATAGTCAATATAGCCAGCAGCTTTATGAATCGTGAAAATATTTTGAATATGACAGAGCTATTTCAAGAGGGGTTGAAGGTACTCTTGGTGAGAAAACTTGATGTGCATTTCACTTCAGCAAGGTAAGAGGGATTTAACGACTCAAATTGCCACTAGGGGGTAGTAGTAGCACAGACTCCCTCCTCTAATTGCCACCAAAAAAAATTAAAAAAAAATATATATCTATATATAGATATATATATAGATATATATAGATATCAAGGATGGGTAACAATTTTTTTCCTGAGGGGAAAAAGGTGATGTGGAAGCCAAGGGACAGGAGATGGCTACCTGCTCCCTTTCCCATTCCCAGCCCAAAGAGCAGAAATTCAGGCATCCTGTTTCCAGTGTTTCCTCTTCTCTCTTCTTAACACAGTATTTGCTCAGCATCCTGCCTGCTTCAGCTGCTATCTTGAAGAAGGTAAGTTTAGTTGGTTCAGAATTAGGATGCTCAAGAATTAATTAAGTTGCCCAGGTTTCTAAAGTTATCTATGAGTATGCATGCCTTATGTACAGCAGCAAATATAGAATTAAATTTACTAATTACTTGCTTCCCTTTAACACATCTAACTACAAATGACTGAATGCTGTATACAGAAGACAAATGTGAAGAATATCCAAGGGCAGTTCCATCTGTTTTGATGAATAGTATCAAACCAGTTTATAAGATGTTAAATGAATATTGTTTCCAGCATAGTTTATTGTTATTTCTAATGTGCTGCACCCACTTCAAGAGGAAAACACGTATTTTGCAGTTTCCTTATAGAAATCAGGATTGTGTACAATCAATCAAAGTGAATGAAAGCAGAAGTGAATTGTGATTGTCGTTTCAAGATATGAAATTATTATTAAAAAGTCTTCAGAAGTCATAAAACTACAACAGTTTAAAAAAATGAAGGGGAACATGAAAGGCCTAACATTATTTAAGTGGAGAAAACAGATATGGAAACTATTGCTGCTCTCCTAGTGGAGAAAAAGAACTCATCCCTCATGTTGTGAATAAGATGGCTTTCACAATAGACAGTACCTTCTGAAATTACCTTATCATTAGGGTTCCAGTGGCTGAGTTAAGAGAAAAGGAAGGATGCATATTCTGATACTAAGGCAGTGAAAATGTATTCCTTCTCAATGACAGACAGACAAACAAGATAATTTTATAAGGAAGTGTTTTACTGAAATGTGTTTCAGCTTTGTAGTTCCCTGGGAAAATTAAGAGTAACGTAAAAATTGGACGAGATTAAATGAGCTTTTTCATTTCACATACT
The DNA here is from genome assembly GCA_022316685.1 of Progne subis subis. Classification (NCBI taxonomy): domain Eukaryota; kingdom Metazoa; phylum Chordata; class Aves; order Passeriformes; family Hirundinidae; genus Progne; species Progne subis. Next base: position 26,314 of record JAKJHU010001517.1, on the reverse strand, counting down.
GACTGCAGAAGTCACTTTTAATAAAGCTACTGCTTTTAAGACTTAAGGTGACACTTTGTTGATTTTAAGAAGGCTGATATAAAATTTTATATTTAGTGAGAGAGCCTTATGGCACCAGAAACTGAAGTTTATTCTAAAGAACATATTTGAGTATGTTTTCCAGCACGTAAGGGAAAAAACATGAATTAAATGTAACAGGTCTATCACAGAATGTCTGTCAAAACAATCTGATTAGAAAGAGGTTTTTTTCAGATTAGTACAGAATTAAATCTCTGTGGTTAAATGAAGCAATATATATGCTCTTTTACCAGATCTTGGGTCTGATAGTTTCCATCACAGTGTAGTACCCCAAAACCTGAGTTAAGAACCAAACTACTCATTTCACTTCCTAGGGGTAAAGAAAACCAAGAATCAGACCTGTATCAAGAAGCAAAATGCCACCCTAATTCATTTTTATATTAAAACCCCAGCAGGATCTTTACCCCAGCAGTGTTTCTGGGAAAGTGGCATTCCCCACAGCAGCATGATAGTTGAAGTTTGCTGGATGAAATCTGGATCTGACTTGATTCTTTTCCCCAAAAAAGTGTGCTAATGGAGTAGTCAAGCATTTGCTGGCTGCTTCCCAATAAACAGGTTCCGGCAACATTTGCCTTGAATACTTGGACAGGACCTTTGGAAGCTGATGGAGATGACTTTCTTTTCTTTCCATGACATGCCAGAAAAACCATGTCCAGATGACATTGACAGTGTGAAGAAAACAGACTTCTACATTAACTGAATTATCTTTTGTTTCTGCTCCTGCCCTTTGTTCCCCCTCCACTACCACCTGAATAGCTGTTGGATATTAATTAGCTGACACTGAAATTGTTCACCTGCAATAATCTAAGTCTACTTGCTGACTCATCTACATGAGAGATGTCAGAGGTTAGCAGAGCTTTTTTCTAGGATAGCAGCCACTGTTAATACTTTGATATTTAGAGTGGAGGAAGTTTAGCAGATGACATGTCAGCCTAGCACACTGATACCCACCATCAATGCACCTAAGACCACTGGTAAAAATTACCCTGTAAAGAAGCTTCTGAACCTCTTATTTAGAAACTGTCTAGACAAATGTTCCATACTAGAAACACAGTTTAAAATAGCTCAGAGTGAATTGCCCAAATCACCAACTATAAACATAACAATCCCTTAGGAATCGAGGGAAAAAAGCTGAATATTGCTACTTCTTGGCTCTGCTTTTAGGACTTTTCCAATAACAATATAGCACATGCTAAAAGCCTTTAGGGTGTCCAAAGCCAGTGCTGATGCTACATAGGAAGCAGCTTCCATTCAATGTGAAAACTGCCTCCACTTAGATTCTATCTTAGTATGCCACAAATTGTATGTCTGGCAACCAGAAGAATATATTCCAAGTCCCCACTGAATGCTGTGATCACGTTATTTACTGATTATCATTTATTTATTTTTAACTGTGATATATGACTTTTTGTGTGTGTATGTACTGTAATAAGCAGTATTACAACCAGATTCTTACCAACAACCCAAAGCCTTTCAGTGTTTGAAAATCACAATCTAAATTTTGCCTTACAGCATAAAATGACCCTCAACTTTCCTTACTGTTTGCTAAAATATGAAGTGAGATGCTGCTGGTGGTAATTTAATGTTATCTGATTTGATTTCATTAGCTTTTTGTAATGGCATCACATAAATAATTATTTGTCTTTTATTATGTTAATCAATGACATCTGCAATAGAAAAACTGTGATTCAGTAAAGCACCTTATACCAGCAAAGAATTGATATTCCAGGGACTCAGTTGCCTGCTTAAAATTTAGATAACTTTGAGGAGCATTGATGAACTCTGATACCCTTTTAAAGGTGGTAGCATATTTGAGTGATTTGCTTAACACTGATATGTCTGCCAGCTATCTGTTCGGATTTTAATATCTTTACAACCCTCTCAGTTTGACCTTGTCTTGCAGCCATGTCAAAGAGCAATTAGAAGACACTTCAAAAAACGTATGTAGGTCTAAATAAGCCCTATAAAAGTTCATTTTGTATATTCACTCTGTAATGTGTAAAGAAAGCTCAGAATCTGTCGGTTATCTCATAGATATAAATAGATATTTCAGTATAATTCCATGATATACTGGATTCAGAAGTGAGCCAATTTCAGCCTTTAAGATTGTTCCAAATCCCGGCCATGGTTCTGCAACACTGCAAACCAGCTAGCAGGCATGAATTAAAGGAAGGTTTCAAAGTGATGGAGGGAAATGTAAATATGTACAATAAAAAATACTATTTTGAATGCGTTGGATAAAACTGAGCTTGTCCTGTGAAAATAATGATCCACTATTATTGATTCATATCCACAGTTAAGTTTGCAAAGCTATTAACTGTAGATACTAATTTTAATCTGATCTAGGAAAGAAAAATTAAAATAATTAGAGATTACTAAATGGATAAGAAAGCAGAAACTTACCGTGTCACTACCTTAAATGAAACATTTGAAAACCAAAGTACTCTGCTTTTACATACTCTAGCTTGCAATTATCTAATCACAAGGAAAAATTAATATTATAAATGTAGGAATCAGTAATTGTTTCTGACTCACTAAGGTATTTGTAAGAAAAGGTCAAAGTAAATGGAACAATTTATTATGTGAAATGCTCAAGAGTTTAAGGATTTTTACTTGTTTATTATTTATTTACCGCCACATCCATTCATTAAAGACATAGATTATGGTTTCCTGGTCTTTTTTCTCTCCTCCTCTTGACATACAAAGAGGAAAAAAGTGGCATTATAAAAGAAGCTCATTCCAAAATGCACCTTGTCTTGAATAAATTAATCTAGTAAGTGAGGTCATGGATTTTTAAAAAGGTACATGAGTTACTGAAAAAATGAACTAAATGGTTTTGTGAAAAATGTTTTTTAAGGATGCCAAATATTTCTAAAGTGCTGTATTAATCATGGAATGAATGATAATTTAAATTTGTCTCATTCCAGTTCCCCTGCTTTGTACAAGGATACTAGCACTAGACTAGATTACTCAGACTTGCAACCCTGGCTTTGAACAACTCCAGGGAGGAAGAATTCACAGGTTCCCTGGGAAACCTGTTCCAGTTCTTCACTACTCTCTGTGTAAAGGATTTCTTCCCAATGTCAAATCTACATCTAACCCTTTTCAGTTTAAAACTGAAACCCCTTGTCCTATAACCGCAATCCTTGATATACTCTATTGTCACCTTTCTGTAGGCCCCTTCAAAGCACTGACAGCCTGCTCTAATGTATCACTGGAGCCTTCTCTTCTCCAGGCTGAGCTCCCGCTCTTTGTCTTTCTTCATAGCAGATGTGCTCCAGACTCCCTGATAATTTTTGTGGACTTCCTCTAGGCCCACTCAAGCATGTCTATGTCTTCTTGTGCTGGGGACTCCAGAGCAGGACTCAGTGCTCCAGAGGCTGGGGCCTCACAGAGCCAGTGTAAAGGGGTAAAATTGCATCCCTTGATCTGCAGCCCAGGATGTCGTTGGTCTGCAAGCACACATGATTACCAGGACATATTCAGGTTTTCATCCACCATTATCCCAGCTCCTTCTTGGGAGAACTCCTCTCAATCTAATGAGCCAGGCTGTCTCTGTGTTTGGAACTACTCTTGCTCTTGGCTGTGTTGAAGGTTAACATGTACCCACCACTCTAGTCTATTGAGGTATGTCTGATTGGAATTCCTTTCCTCCGGAGTACCTAGACTACTAAGCCTGGTGTGAACCACAGGTTAGTTGAGTGTACGCTCAATCCCACTGTCCATATCCCCTAAAAAGATTATACTGGTCCCAATATAGATCACGGAAGAACACCACTCATCATTGATCTCCACCCAGACACTGGCAGTAACTCTTTGAGTGTGACCATCCAGTCCATTCCTTACTTACTGGATGGTCCACTTATGTAACCCATGTCTATCCAGTTGAGACACACCAGTCACGTCCAGCTAGATGATGTCAGTAACTCTCCCCTCAATCAGCAGTACTATCCATAGAAGCCCACCAACTTTGACAGTCATAATAGGCTCTCAGAGAAGCCATGCCGGTGGACACTGGTCCCTATTTTGTTTCCTATGTACCCTAGCACAGGCTCCATGAGGATCTGCTCCATGATATTGCTGAACACATTTCCTAGGTGCCATAGGCTTTTGGAGAATGCATATTCCTGAGTACAGCCAGATTGTGAGCCCTCTCTACCTGGTTACCTGCAAGAGGAACATTTTCCAGTACGGCCCTGAAGAGCAACAAGCCTTTGCCCAGATCAAGCAGGAGATCCCTCATGCAGTGGCCCTTGGCCCAATCAGGATAGGACCAGAGGTGAGGAATGGGCTTTACTCTGCAGTAAATGGCATGTCCTGGAGCCTTTGGCAGAAGGTGCCTAGGGAGACCTGGGGCTGACCACTGGGATTCTGGAGTCAAAGTTACAGAGGGTCTGAAGCTCACATTCCCACAGAGAAGGAAATCTTGGCTACCTGTGAAAGAGTTCAAGTTGCATCGAAGGTAACAGGCACTGAAGCACAACTCCTCCTGCCAGCCTGACTACTGGTGCTGGGGTGGATGTTTAAAGGAAAGGTTGCCTCTATCCACCACGCCACTGATGCCACGTGGAGCAAATGGATTGCCCTCATCACACAGCATGCATGCATTGGAAACCCAAATCGTCCTGGGATTTTGGAAATAATTACTAACTGGCTGGAAGGTGAAAACTTTGGTCACATGGACAAAGAGGAGCAGGAACAAGTGCCATGGGCTGAAGAAGCTCCACCCTACAACCATCAGCAGGAGAAAGACGCTACACTCTTTTCACTGGTGGTTACAGTTGCATTGTACAGATGAACTGGAAGTGGAAAGCAGCTGAATGGAGCCCCACACAATGGGTTGCACAAGCCATTGAAGGAGAAGGTGGATCAAGTCAACTTGCTGAACTCAAAGCTCTTCACCTAGCCCTGGACACAAGAGAGAAGAGGCCAAAATTTGACCTCTACACTGATTCGTGGATAGTAGCCAATGCTCTGTGGGTTTGGAAAGATGGAAAAAGGCTAATTTGACAGCATAGGGGTAAACCAATCTGGGTTGCAGATGAGTGGAAAGACATTGCCAGTTGGGTAGAGAAGCTACCGCTGGAAATCCATCATGGGGGCCCCATGTTGGGTGCCACAAGCGCTGTCACGGTGTCTGCCTTGTGCCTTTCCAAGAGTGCCCACAGGCTAGCTCAGTCACACTGTGGTGGATGCTTTGTGGGTTGGGGTCACTAACCTCACTAGCTTCCTCCTCCCCATGGGGTGTTGGTTCCCCCACTCAGTGACGGACCAGATGGCGATGGAAGCGACGTTGGCGGGGGAAGGAAGCCAGACTCTCTGAGCAGGTAAACGATAGAACTTCATTTGGAAGCCCCAGACGGGACCTCTGCTCCTCTCAGCTGCTGCTTGGGAGAGTCCTGAACAAAGGCTCGACAGCTGCTTTTATTCAGGGGTGGTACCGAGGGAGGTGACAAAGGACCGTCCAATCAACACATAACAAGGTGTAGCAAGGGGTGTCAACCATGAACAAGGGGACCAATCCCAGGGAGATGGCAGGGGATACCCCTGGCCCTAGCCTATTACTCAACGCCCTCACTGGAACCTTCCAGACCCCAGGGCAGGGTCCGATGTGACACAGAGGAGCCAGAGGGGGAAAGAGAGATGATGGACAGGGACAGGTGAGGGGTAGGGGATGATTGACAGATAACCAATGGTTGTATAACAAACAAGGTAGGGGAAAACCATTAGGGACATGGGGTTCATTGGAATAAACAATTCCAAAACTCATTATAAGAACCGTAAATTAACCCTACAAATCATCCAAAACCTAACAAAACAAACTTTGTATTGCCACAGATGCCCATGTCCCCAAGATTTGGGAGGAGCAGGTATAGGAAGATCAGGCTGCAAAGATAGAGGTGTCAAAGATAGGTTTAGATTGGCAAAACAAAGGAGAGTTATTCCTAGCTCGATGGGTCCATGACGCTTCAGGTCATCAGGGCAGAGATGCCACCTGTAAATGGGCATAAGACCGAGGGGTAGGTCTAACCTTGGACAGTATTTCTCAGGTTATCTATGACCGTGAGACATGTACTGCAATCAAGCAAGCCAAACAGGTATGGCAGGCGGTGGTCCAAGTATAACTATGGGGAGGACTGGCAGATTGACTACATCACCCTTCCCCAAACCCGCCAAGTAAAGCGCTATGTGCTGACCATGGTGGAAGCCACCACTGGATGGTTGGAGACCTACCCTGTGCCTCACACTACTGCCTGGAACACCATGCTGGGCCTTGAAAAGCGAATCCTGTGGAGACATAGCACCCTGTAGAGAACCAAGTCAGACAATGGGACCCATTTCAAGAACAGCCTTATAAACACCTGGGCTAGAGAATGTGGCATTGAATGAATATATCACTTCCCTTATCATACACTAGCTGCCAGGAAAGTTGAACACTGCAATGGACTACTTAAGCCTACCCTGAGGGCCCTTGGTGGGGGAACTTTAAAAAATTGGGTAGTGAACTTAGCAAAGGCCACCTGGATGGTCAACATTCAAGGGTCAATCAATCAAGCAGGCCCTGCCCAGTCTGAACCTTTGCACACAGTGGATGGAGATAAAGTCCCTGTGGTTCATATGAAAAGTATTTTAGGAAAGACTGTTTGGATTAATCCTACCTCAGGCAAAGGCAAACACATCCGTTTGGACTTGGTTACACTTGGTGAGTTGTCACCGAGACACACAAAGCAGTCACACGCAGACAAGATATTTTTGCAAAGCAGAGGTCCTTCCGATCCCAGCTCACTGCTGAGAGAGCAGAGAGAGGAGGAAGAGCACCCCTTTGTTTATTCTTTACTTTTTATACATTTCTGGGTCTAGCAGAAGATTAGCTTTTTGGGGTTTCCACCCCTCAGCCTCAGTGGCCAGACCAATTGTCAGTTACAGTTGTTTTCAGGTTAGAAATATGCAAACAAAGGACAGAGAATGAAAAACAAAGGCTTTGTTTATGTTACATCTGTGGGAAAGGTAGAAAACTGCTCTAATATTGTACAGTAACTAAAAGATCTGACTCTATTATGAAATTCAAAAGGCTAATAAAAAAACTCAGAAAAACCAGGGTAACAGTGAGTAATGTAGAAAGATGGAGAAAGATGGAGAAACCAGTTTGTCTAGGTTTGAAAGACAGGCATCTGCTAGGGAGGGGCACAGTCTCTCTACGAGTGGGGAATTCCAATCTTTTCCAAGTTATTATAATTTAGAAGATTAAAGAGGATTTTCAGTCAGAGCTATGGGGAAAGCATTAACAGTCTTTGCTAGTAAGTATAACAAGGCAAACAAACAACAATGACTACAGCATTAATAATAAACAGAACCAGGAACCTTGAGGGGCTTTGTTTCACAAAGCCCGGGGCAGTCTGATCTCTTGGGACCCCAAGAGCACCAAGCTGGAAAGGTGGAAACTCCAGGGTTGTTGGCTGAAACAGCGGGGTATCCCCAGCAGGCAGGGGGAATGTCCCGGCAAGCAGGGGTGTGTCCCAGCAAAGTGAGCAGTGCTGAAGAAGCCGTGACGGCTGTACAGGGGCTGGCCCAGCTCCAGCAGGGTGAAGGGAGCTCCGAATTCCTGGGCACGTGAGCAGATGATGGATGATGGTAGAATTCCCAGGACCGGACTTTCTGTTAACAGTGGACTCCTCCGACAGCAAGCAGCAGCCTGACGGTCCTCTCCAATGCCAAGAGCAGGAAGAGCATGCTCAGCTCCCCCAGCACTGTCCTTTTCTGTCTGCCCAAATTATGTGATCTTCCCCCTCCCTCGGCCACTTCTTTTGTGGGGATCAAGCACCCTCTAAGCATCAGTATTTAGTCTCTTAGCAACTTATGGGGGAAAAATTCTGTAGGGGAAAAAAAAAACCAAAAAAACAAACAAAACCCCACCAAACCTAACCCCCAACACAGTTGTTTATCACAGGGCAGGGAAACCTAATCTTAAATGAGAACTGTGTATAAGGCTTCATTGTGTACATACATACAAAGTGAAGTTTAAAGACAGTATTGATTTGGGTATAATGCAGATGGTAATAGAATAAGGGGTGAATAATGTTTTGGTTTGCAATGCAAGATGTAATCAAAGCTATGTATTCTATCACCATCTGTTAAATCCAGAATCTTTTCCATGACTCATCCCTCAACACTCCTGGGGGATGTTCTGTTAATGGGATGGCTGTTAAAACCAGGTGGGGCAGTGTTCTTTATCTTTTCCATGACCCATCCTCCCTCCAGGGGGCTATCTTCTAATGGGCCATTGAGTCTCACTGCATGACTGATAAAATTACATCATCCCATTGTGAGATGTTCCATCCAGAGGGAGGAGCCAAGCATTCCTACCTGGATATAATCTGAGATTTGGAACACGACAATCAGACTTTTTCCACTGGATTCCCAGAGGAAGACCAGACCCATGTACACTACCATTGGACCTTCAAAAGAAAATTACACCCTTCTACAGGATCATTGCTTCAACAGAACCACATCTGTCACTTCAGGAGGACTGCAGTCACCATTTAATCGAACTGCTACCAACACCCCAACAAGTTTGTATTCTGACTGTGCCAGTGTTTTTTCTACTACTGCGTTTTATTTTAATTTTCCTATTAAGTTGTAGTTTTTGTTTTTGTTTTATTTATTATTATTATTATTATTATTATTATTATTATTATTATTATTATTATTATTATTATTATTATTATTATTATTATTATTTATACATACTAGTAAGAATCTGTTATTCCTACTCTCATATCTTTACCTGAGGCCCCCCTGATTTCAAAATTATAATAATTCGAGGGGAGGGGGTTTACATTTTCCATTCCAAGGGAGCCTTCCGCCATCCTTAGCAGACATCTGCCTTTCAGATCAAGACAGATCAACACACTGGTGAGACTGACCAGCCTGTAATTCCTCAGGTCCTTCTACTTTCCTTTTTCAGAAACAGGTGGTTATACCTCCCTTTTTCCAGGAACTGGGAACTTCACCACTCTGCCATGACTTTTCAAATATGATGCTCTTCACTGTCATTATTACCATCACACATATTAATTTATCAGAAGGATACAGGTATGGTAGGATGGGTTCTGTACGTGGCTCGGTCATCTGTACCAGTTTCTGGCCTGGAAACTGTAGATTTAAAATTCCAGGTATTGGCACCACTAATGCTCTGCAAAGGGTGGTGAAATGAATAGGAAAAGAAAAAGTGGTAGCAGAAGTGATACTGATAACTGATAAACTAGTGACAGTCAAAGTTAGATAGCAAGTGCACATAGTAGTTAACGTTTCTAGCATTTTATAGTATTTAAATAATTATTTGGTTGTTAGTATATTCTAACGATGAAAAGATTTTTGAAAAAATATCCCTTACGTGTGTTGGGGGTTAAGTTTTCCTGTGGAATTTTGCCCCCCCCATAAGTTGCTAGGAGACTAAATACTGATGCTTAAAAGGGTGCTTGCCCCGTACAAAAGAAGTGGATCACTCAGTTTAGCTGAGGGGAAAGAAAGGCTCCCAGGAGCTGAGCGTGGTGGTTTCGCTGCTCTTAGTTTTTCCGGGGAGGACGGTCGAGAGACAGCTGGCTGCGTGGAGTCCACGGTTGGCAGAGGAGTCCGGTCCTGGGAATTCTGTCATCTGCTGGAGCGCCCAGGAGTTCAGAGCTCTTTGCCTGCCCTGCTGGATCTGGGTCAGCCCGGGTCCAGCCACCGCAGCTTCTTCAGCACTGCTCATTTTGCCTGCCAGGACAACCCCTGCCCGCCAGGACAACGCACCGTTTCCAGCCATCAGTCCCGAGTTCCCACTGTTTCGGCTTGGTGCTCTTGGGGTCCCAAGAGATCAGACTGCCTCAGGGTTCTTGGTTCTGTTTTATTATTATTATAATTGCTGCTGTTGTTTGTCTGTCCTGTTATATTTACTAGTAAAGGACTGTTATTCCTTTCCCCATAGCTCTGACTGAAAAGTGTTTTTTTTAATCTTCCAAATTATAATAACACGGAGGGAAGGGATTGGAATTCCCCATTTCTAGAGAGGCCTGCCTCTCTCTAGCAGATACCTGTCTTTCCAAACTGAGACAACGTGCAAGTAATCAGGCAATTTCTTATGAATTCTTCCTCCACCTCATTTTCACTGTATATTCTAATGATTGAAAGAGTTTTGAAGAAATATCCCTTATGTGTAAGTAGTCAGGCAATTTCTTAAGAGTTCTTCCTCCACCTCATTTTCATTGTGTCACTGCCAAAAGATCACTGGATGGATGAATGCACAGAGTTGGTCTAAATGTCTACTCAAAGCAGTGCACTGTCTCTAACCCATTGTCTCAAATGCATGCTAAGGATGAAATAAAAGTAGCACACATGTTATTGTCTCCATTAGACAGGACTGTGGCTAGTCATACACCTCTCAATGAATATCTGCCTCTTTCTGACTCCATGAACTTAACCTCTTTTTAGTTTTTGTTTGATGGTAACTAGTTCTAAAAGAGGGAGAAACTGGTCTTCACTGAACTTAAACATACTGATTATATTTTTGTAAATCTGTAGTCTTAGACAACTCACAAGTCCTTTTTTCAGAAGACTCAGCTGATTCACAAGTTTTACACACTGAAACACTTTAAAAATTGTATTTTATAAACATTATTGCCTAGAAAAAGATGACTTTCCAGGCTAGTTTACTTATGCTTATTAAAATTAAGAAGCCAGAACTGCATTCTATAATCAGTGTGTAGGTAAACCACAATTTACACAGCTGCATAATGGTAGTGTAGCTGCACTTGATGGCTTTCCTTATGAATTTGTTTGATTTGCTTCTCTCACCTAGTAATACAGCTCTGATATACACAAGATTACTGAGACAGCTTATGTTATAAATATTACTTACAATTTTTACTCAGGGCTTGTTTATTCATTTAATTCCAGCTCAATCAAATTATAGGAGATGCTCAGTTGGAAAGATGTGGGAACTTAAGCCAGCATGGATGTCCCTAAATCATGGTACTTCAGCCTTACATAGCAGTTTCATGTTTGCAAATTCTGGTCGCCAAATTTAGTGTAGTGGTCTTAGTATTTATTCTTTTTCTGTGGGAGAGAGATTAGGAGAAAAGCAAAGCAGGCTCAACCTTAAAAAAATGAACAAATGGTTTTATTAACATACATGAAAAGAATGGAAAAAAAGTTGGGAAAAAACTAAAACAAAACAGAATAAAACTCCAAAAACACTCTTCCCTCCCCTTACAAACTGTTAACCCTCCTACAAAACAACATAAAGAGACAAAACCTGTAATTTTCAGTCAGTTTCACCATTTGAAAATAGTCTTTCACCCAGTCTTTTGGAGAAGAGTCTCTCTTAGAGTCATGGATCCCACCGACAACCTAGAACACTTCTCTTGCGGGTTTTTTATCTGTCACTAAAACAGCCACCCGGGGAAACCTGCTTTAGTGAGCTCTCCCATTAGCAGTTTCCCAAGCTGCTTATGGGTCATGGGTCTTAGACTCTTGCATGCTGGGGTGTCACTCTTTAAAGATTAATAACTCCAAAAGCAAAGGATTCTTCATTTCAGGGAACAGAGCTATCTTCTCACTTCTTCACTGGTGCAGAGAGCTTCTCATCTCTCTGTTCAAGCATCTTATAAGATTAATATTACTTAGTCCATCACAAACACCTTTGCTCAAATCCACACACAAATCTATACAATCATCTCCCCAAATGCATATCTTTCCCATGATTTAAAGGGATAATCTAAACATAAAGTTCCTTTCCATGGCTCAATAAGAATAGAATGACCAACTCCTCAACCCCCTGTCCCAATAGTCTTTTCACTCTCCTCCACTAACTTTATGCTGTTTCTTCATGTTCACTCTGTCTCTTTTCCTTTCTTTCTCAGGGAAGGGTTAAGCCTTGGAAGCTTCATGTTGCCAGGAAAGGGTTAAATCTGCCCAGAGTCTTTATCTCTCTTGCTGCAGCTCAGCTCCTGGTGTTAGATTTTCAGGGCCCCACTGGTGGGGGGAAAGAACTCACACTGAAAGATCAGAGATCAGAGCACCCAGGCAGTCCGGAATAAAAAACAAACCAAACCAAACCAAACCAAACCAAACCAAACCAAACCAAACCACCACCACCACCACCAACAAACACCAAAAAAACCACCAAAAAACCCCAACAACAACAACAACAAAAAAACCCAAAAAAACAAAAAAAAAACCCCAACCCCCCCCACAAAACAAACAAACAAAAAACAAAAAACAAACAAAACCCCCCACAAAACAAAAAAAAAAAAACCCACACAAAACAAACAAACAAACAAACAAACAAAAAACCAACAAAAAAACCCCACAAAAAAACCAACCAACCAACCAACCAAAAAACCCAGGCAGGATCATAAATTCATAAATGCCTTTTTGGCCGACCCCTCAGTGTAAATTGGGGCAGCCTTGGCCTAAATGGAGCCCATAGCTTTTATCAGGGGACCGGCAGAGATCCCTCCCTGCTTTGGGGAAGTTTGGAGAAAGTAGTTGTTGTAAAGCTGCAGCCTCTCTTCCCACCTCACCCAGGAGCCGATGGAATCCAGCTAGGCCTCGGGCCGGCTCCCCCACAAAAAAGGGGGGGGGTGGTGTGGCGCAGGGGGAGCAGCAGGCCCAACACGATGTTACCTGTCTCTTTCTCTGGCCAAAGGGAAAAAAGGGCTGACCTGCAGGAAATCAAGGGGGTTTATACGATACTTCCCAAAGTCATAACTGACATTTTTCAGTGGTCAAAACCAGATGCCAGTATTCCAACTAACCATCTGATAGGTCCCTGTCCTTTCAAAAGCAATTCCTAGGTCCTGACCCGGAAATACATTCTACATTTCTCCATAAGTAGAAAAAAAACTGTACTAACCCATGACAGTGGCCAGTGTTGTTTCTGGCAACACAGAGAAGTTAAGCCTTAACTAACTTTTGAATCAGGCTTAAATAATAAATACTTCTTAGCCTAATGAAAATGAAAAAAAAAAAAAAAAAAAAAGTATGTTAGTCATCTGTGGAAACTGCAAATTTAACTATTTTTATTAATTCATAGAAAAATGATTAATTTTATCAGAGAACTAGCCTTGATTCCCCCCTGTTCTCTGGGCTATATATCTAAAAATATTTTTTGAAACTGCTAGATCTTTCTAGAATTTGGATTTCTATAATAGATTAAGAAGTTAAAATTACCTTTATAATCAGTTTCTGAATGCTGATGGACTTGTATAGAATCCTCCACAGTGAAAGAGTGGTTTAGCTGAGAAGAACAATAAGCATTTAAGCTGATGTTTGAATTTCTGTATTCTGCATCAACAACTGGTTTCCCAGTGCAAATAAATATATATTTTCATTGAGAAAAGCTACCAGAAATACATGGAAATCCTCAAAACTCTCAAATTTTTAAATTTAAAGTTGTAGCAGTCAAGAATGAGAGACAGCAGCATTCTTCTTAAGTGAAGCATCTCTGGAGTATTTCAGTATCAGGACAGGGTCATACAAATCTAGCACTTCAATAACAATATTATTAATGTTGTTCTTAATAAGCATTAATTTCATTTAATTTAGTATTCAAATGATACAAGAGCTCAAGCTGTGCTAAGCACTGTAAAAGCACATAAGAGACTTCTAATCTTACATATTTGTTGCTGAATGTTATAAGAAAATGTGGAAATCAATTTTACAATTTAAAACAAACAAACAAAAAATAACTGATTAAATAAATAATCATGTTCAAATTTTGCCAGTAAGTACTCAGATACAGATTAGTATTCTTTAGTGCTCCAGGAACAATAGTTAGAAAATATTCATCTGGGCACCTCTTCAGCCAGATGTTTCATTCTTAAACAAGTTCTTACCCAAGCAACAATCACCACATATATAAAGAAAACAGCTCACACACTTATGAAGTATTTTTCTTCTAAAAATTGCCCTTTGCATTTATGGTTGAATATATTTTCACTTGACCTCCAAAATAATTCGGTTATGCCATCTGAAACAACTATGTAGTTGTCTTTAGATTGTGCAAGACCTGGATGACTTTGAAATCTATGAATTATTTTTCTTCAAAATTAAAATGAATAAGAAAAAGATAGCAGACTTCAGTTTTGCAATGTTCAGTAGGAACTGCTCTTAACATCCTTAACACAGCTCTCCATTTTTCCCCTGAACCATCAGCAATAAATATTGCCTACTTAAAGGGGCAAATTCCTTGATAGTACCTTGGCAAAGAAACAAATATCTCCAACCTGAATTTTTTATTCATCTGAGGAATCCTTATTAATCACCACTGAAAACTGAAATTGAATAGGGATGCAGGGACTGCCAAGTTAGTGTTGAGTCTTTTTAGCAATGAAAAACATTAGAGTTGAAAAAGGAATTCCAAAACTCTTATCCTTATGTTATATGGCACTTGGGAAAATGTGACTTTTAAATTACTAATTATGTTTGTGCATGCACAAAAACAGATTGTGGAAGAGTGAACCTTGAAAAAAGACATAGAGAAACAATATGCAGCAACTGTTGCACAAAAAGCCCGATAGGATTGCTCACTTACACAAGCATATGTTTTTTCAAGCATATACGTTAATAAAAACACTACTTTTGGTCCTTAATTGGGTGTATGTACTGAGTGCTAACTCAGGCCTCATTCAGGAGCTACAGATGATGTGACTTTTAAAGTAGGGCAATTGAAGAGATGTTAACTAAATCCTGCCTGAAATAAATGTCTGAAAGCAGTTATTCCTTTAAAGTTTTGGCTTTCCTAGTATTTTTTCTGACCAACTCTAAACCTTTCCTCTCAGTTGAGTACTTAGTACACAATAATGATATTTATAGGACAATGGGTTTTCTGTAAATAATACTAAACCCCAAAAGGCTTTTAGGAAAAAGCCAAATGAAACATATATTAAACTGCATCTATTTGGTTGCTTTCCACCACCATTTAGTCTCTAGACACAAAGAGGAATATTGAACCCCTATCAATTTTTTTTTTTAGAATAAAACCCCAGGTGTTTAATCTTTGGAAGTAATTTTGTAGTCTCTCTTTGCTAAACCGAAGAAAAACTTTAAATACTTTTACATGGAATGTGCTACACCAGTGAAAATGCAACTAGAGATACAGAAAGTATTATCATTGCCAAAGCAAGATTCTAGAATAACACTCATAATTTTTGTGACTCATCTCCAGACTCAATCTAATTGGCCCCTATTTTTCTTGTTCTGGAGATCCCAGAGCAGTATTCAGCACCCAAAGTTGGGCTTCTCAGGTGCAGAGAAGAGGAATGGGTTGTTCAACTGAGTGTCTCTCCTCTGGACTCATTTCAACAGATCCCATCTTACTCTGGTCTTACAAGACTTGAGTAGAGGGGAGAGAGTAACTTCAAATCTATTTGAGTAATAAAGTCCTTGTTCTGAAAACTCCCAAGGAATTTTCTATAAGGGTCAGGTTTCACAGAAAACACAGCTCTGCATTTTAGCTCAAAGTGCCTCAAACACAGTTTGGTGTATAGGGTGTTTGTGTTACTTGAGGCAAAGTCAATTGCTGTCCTGGTTTAGGGCAAATTTCAGAGGAACCTTCCAAAGGGGTCCCTCTAGAAAGCAGATTCAAGCAGTTCCTCCCAATACTGGTTCAGAAAAAGATTTCTTTCAAGGAAAGTGGAAAAAAAAAAGTTTATTTAACAAGCAAAGTATTCACAAACATAAAAAGAAGAATAATATTAAACAAGAAAGCCTCTTGCTGTTCTGAGGAGATGGCAAATTCAGAAAGTCCTTCAGAAAGTGGGATGTAGCTCAGCTCACTCAGTCTCTTATCAGTCCCTCCTGTGCTGGAAAATGCCATGTCCCAGGCCCTGTTGGGCCACAGGTGTGAGCTCCTGGTGCTTTTCTGGGTTTTCAGTCCAGAGCAGGGTTGATTAGTTCCAAAAAAAAGAAAAACCATTGTCCAGGGAACTTCTCTGCCTCAGCTAGCTAAAAAAAAAAAATACTAGCTAAAAGCAAAAGAGAGCTCTCTTCCACTGTCCATGCTGTAGACAATATAGTCTGTGAGAGAGAAAGCTAAAGCTCTAATCTCTATGTTTGGAATACAGCCACTTCAGACATTCCATTGATTCTCCTTCTCTCCCCTTTCACTCTCAGATCTAGTTTTAAAGGTGCAAAACTAATTTCTGGGCTAAACAGACAAATGGGGATACAATTCAGCATCATAAAGTCACACCAGGACATTTGCATAGATTTATGCTATACTAGAGTACACTAAAGTGTAATACTCTAAAGAAGGAGAGCAGGCAAAACCACGAAGTTTTGTAATTTTTAAGAAAAATAATACAATTTTGTACCTCTTTAGAACTCATCTTTCCCTATAACAAAATATCCTATTGTCACCAGGTGTTGAAAAAATAGGATATCCAGAAATCCTGAATAAAGACTTCCTGAAAGGAATTGGTTTTCAGACACATTACTTATTAACAAAATCTGAAAATCTCTAAGATGTCTTTCTTCGTGGTTTAGTTCTGTTCAATTTTTCTAGTGTCCAGATGAATTGGGGTTACAAATTCTGTCAGAGAATCAGAAAATATTTTCCAATGCCAAGACTTTAACAACAGGCTTTGTTACATCTAACAGAACAGTGTCTATATTTTCTTCTTGGTCCAGTTTTATTCCTATTGTAACCATATCCATGAGTTTGTTGAAATTATTATAATTAATTAATATAATTAAATGGCTTGTTGAAGAGAGTGCATCCTAATTGAGGCATATGCTTAAATGTTTTTTATTAACTCTAAAAATAGGTAATCCTAAAGTGCCATATTGAAAGAAAAATTAATTACACAGAGATTTTTCTCTTAACAAACAGTTAAAATGAAATTCACAAGAAGCTAGGAAAAATAGTAAAATAGAACACCTTTCCCACAGAGAATTTGATTCTAATTCATAATTTTTCTGAAAACCAGCCTTTTTTCTGCATTTAAGTAACCCCAGCCAGCAACCCAGCCCCACACTGCTGCTCACTCCTCCCACACCAGCAGGATCAGGGAGAAAATTGCAAGGGTAAAAGCTACAAAGCCCATGAGTTGAGTTATAGTGTGTTTAATAAGGAAAGCAAAAGATGATCACACAAAAAAAACAAAACAAGGAAAGAATTCACAGCTTCTTATGGGTGCGCAGGTGGTCAGCCATCCCCAGCAGAGCAGGGTGATGATGTCACATGGTCTGGAATATCCCTGTGGTCTATTGGGGTAACCTGTCCCACCTGTGTCTCTTCCCAACCTCCCATGCACCCCCAGCCTCCTCACCAGCGTGGCTGTACAAAAACCAGAAATGGCCTTTGTCTTGTGCAATTCCTGCTCAGCAATAACATCTCTGAATTATCAGCCCTGTATTCAGCACAAATCCAAAACACAGCCCTATACCAGCCACTGTGAAGAAAGGTAACTACCCCAGCTCAAACCAGCACATCAACATACAGCATTTAATAGTGTGTTTTAGTAAATACTGCGTTAATTCCACCAAAATAAACTTCAAAATTTATCACTGTTACCAAAATATAAACTTTTAGAATATCAATATATATGTGTATATATATGTAGCTTTTTCTATTTTGTTTTATATATATATTAACAAAATATGAAAGAAGCTTGGGCTCAGCAGTATACTATGATAGGAAAATAGTTTGTGTTTATATGTGTATATTATCTTCTGTAAGTAAATAGGTTGTAGGGGGTCTAATTTTTTAGTGATAGCTGAATGCTGTGACACCAGTGCTTTCAGTATTTTATTATATTTAGAACAATGGTAGACAAAGTAGGTATTTACTTCTTGGCTGAATTTAAAAAAATATGCTTCAAAGCATAATCATAGGATCATAAAATGGTTTGGCTTGAAAAGGGCCTTCAAAGATCATCCAGTCCAACCCATCTAGAGATATCTGTCATTAGACCAGGTTGCTCAAAGCCCCATCCAACCTGACCTTGACCACTGTCAATGGTGGGTCCTGTTCCAGTATCTCACATCTCACATTTCATATAGTAAAGAACTTCTTCCTTCTATTTAATCTAGATTGACCTTCTTTTTGTTTAAAATCATTACTTCTTGTCCAGACACTACATGCTTTGATTAAAAGGTATCTATCTATCTATCTATCTAATTTGTATTTTGGAAGTCTGTCATAAGGTCACCACAGCCTTCTCTTCTCCAAGTGAATAACCTCATCTCTCCAGCCTTTCTTTCATAGGCAAAATGTTCCACCTCTTTGATAATTTTTTTGACCCACCTCCAGATCCAGTTGAATTGGCCCAGGTTTTTTCTTGAATCCCTTCAGTTGATGGTCTTGCCCAAGATGTACTTGACTTTCTGATATGCAAGGACACATTGTTGGATCATAACTAATGATCCACCAATACCCCCAGTTCCTTATCTGTATGGCTTATCTCAATCAGTTTATCTGCTAGTCTATATTCATCTCAATCAATTAATCTGCTAGTCTATATTTATACCAGGTATGGCACCCAAACCAGGTGCAGGTCCTTGCTCTTAGCCTGGCTAAATTTTAGGAACTTCATGTGGGCCCAAAGTATTTCAAGGTCACTCTATAGGATATCTTGTCCCTCTAGCATAATTTTTTCTATATTTTGTCTATAAAACCTTTTGAATGGGACATTTGAATAGGGTAAAAATGCAGGCTAACTCATGAATTAAGAATGTTTTTACCTTTACATAAACTCAACACAAAAAATATCTGAGCCAGCCAAAAAATGCATGGAAATAAAAATAACTCAGTCAGGCCTTTTCCTTCTAATCCCATTACATCATATATCCACCAGTCACTGATTTATAAGTACGATAGGACTATGCAAATATGCATGGATAAGGTCATCAAAACATGGGAAAATTTGTAGCAAAATACTGAGAAAAGAAAAAGGTTTTCCCCATGACAGACATAAAGTATTTGGCCTTCTACAGAACTTTTAATTGGCAAAAATATTCAGTGGTATTTTTTGGAAACTAAGATATTTTCCAACATTAATTACTGTAGAATATTTTGTCCAAATTTTAACATTCCTGGAAATTGTAACCACTAGCTTTACTCCAAAGGAGGTCATGTCCTTTACTGTTATATGTCACTGAATAACAGAAAACATTTTCCTAACTATGTCTTCACTTTAATTTACAACAAAAGTCTAAGTTATTAACAAAAAACAATTTTGTTTTCTCTTTGTTAAAAATAAATAATCTGTGTGTGCATTTTGATAATGATGTTGATGGATAAGGCAGACTTTTACTAAATAATAATCTCTTGAGGTAAAGATAAACTGAACTAGCTACTTTCTGAAAAGATGGTGTACTGCCCAACTCTCAGCTAATGATATTAAATTCCAGAAATTGATTTTTAACAGGACCCATCATGTTTTGGTCTTCTGTTGTTAATAGGATATAAAGACATCCACATACCCAGAGGTGCAATGTGTCCTCATTCATTAAATAAGATCACCTGAACTTACAAAAAGACCTGACAAAAAATATTGGCTTTGAAGAAGTAATGTACTGACAGCTGCAGAGGATGTTTTTTTCCAAGTTAAACTATAACTGCTGTAGAGAAACCACTAACATTCAATGTTCATAAAATTAAGGTTCAAATATTCAAAAGTAAATGTTGTAATGCATCAATTGAGTTTATATTTCATTGGATTTGTAATGTTTTTTCTATGTATCACATGATCTGTCCTTGCCCAGCAGTGCCCATCCCCTACACTGAAATGTAACCTAACTCTGTTCCCCTCCCACTTCTCCCTGATTGGGTGGTGCCTCTGGGCCCTGCCTCTGGGCCCTGCCCCCCCCAGGAAAAGGCCACGACGGGGGAGGGGTGAGGTCTCTCTGGCGTCGGTGAGTCATCGGGAAAGGTCTCCAGCAAAGCAGGGCAGGACTTGAGAAAAAAAGCTGTAATATCCCACCTGGTGCCAGAGAGCAGACTCTTTTACTTTTGCCATCGGCGGTCGTCTAGTCTTGTGGGGAATACTACAAGTAGATCATTACTATGACTTACTTACGGACTTTGGGTGGGATTTAAAAGGAAATAAGGAGGCCAGAGCTGGAATGAATGTGGTGTATAAAGAGCTAAACAAAATAATGAGACAGAGAAGACAAAAGAGAGCAGATGAGAGAGTGGGTGCAAAGTTGGAATGTGAAATCTAAATACAATTCTAAATACATGTCACATAAGATACTTCCACTGGTGAATCAAGGCAGATTACAGTTGATCAGAAAACAAATAAATTCTAATTAAAGTGGAATTAAGAAAATTAAAACTACTTGAGAAAATTTTCTGTGAATAAAAATTTACCATGCATTACTGCAAATGAAATTGCTGATAATCCGTTTGATAAAGTTGTTAATGAAGATCACATCTTAAGGTGAGAAATTTAATATATGATAGGTTAAATTTAATTTCCTGAAAGTGCTACATATATTTTTTGTAATTTTTGTCATCAATTTTAAAATGTTAAGACACTGCTTAAAGTTAAAAAAAAAAAACCAAAAAAAACCCCAACAACAACAACAACAACAACAAAAAACCCCAAAAAAATCAAATCCCCAAGTGACCTGAATAATTTCACGATTTTCTCTAGGACCCACATGTAGTTAAAGGAACCTAAAAGATTATTAGCAATCTGAAGAAAATTAGATCAGAAGGTCTAGTAACCAGCAGTATGGAAAAAAAAAGTCCGAGTTACTACTTATTTTTCAAGGAAAATTAGAGACAACATGGAAGAACTTCACTTAATTCAATATTTCCTTTTAAATTTTCAACAAATAAAATGAAAAGTAATGAGACAAAATAGAAAAATAAAATTATATTTCAAGTTCAGTAAAATTTTCCCCCTTACATTTTCAGAAAGAAAGATTTGCTGAAATTAAGGAGTGAAGTACTTTAGGCAGGAATTTACCACTTTCATTTTTAGAACATATTTGGAGCATCTGTAAATGAACAAGCAAGCACAAAGCCCCATCTGCCTACAAAAACAAATAGCATGATTTTTATATTTTGAGCATTTATCACAAGAGAATAAACTAGATATAGAACACAAAATAATTGACAAAGAGACTCACAGAGAAAGATATTGCAACAAACCCATTTATATTTACTTCAAATAATAGATCTAAAATCCATAACAAATGAAGACTGGAAACTTTATTTCATTAAAAAGACAGTTCACTGAAATCATTACTACTTAAGACAGGAAATTTCACAATGAATAAATTATGTATAAGACCTTTTGACAAACCTGTGAAGAGTTTGATTGAGACATATTACTTTTTTTGAATTATTCTAGTAAACTAAAAGTTAATTGAAAAAGTAAAACAAAAAAAATATTTTATAGGTTCTGAAAATTAACATTTTTAAAAACCAATTTAATTTATGAATGGTATAATTTTACGAGCCAGTTCTTCTCATCTTATTCCTCTCTTCTTTCAGCTTACCTGTAGAAATTGTTGGGATTTCAGCACTTGTATTTAGTCTGAGATTGGAGAACATGTTGCTGTCTTGGGAGGAAATCTTGCTTCACTATGCTTTCCTAGATTGAGTGACCTGTTAACTAAAGACTAATTATCAGGATATTGGTAGCCCACATTTACAGATACACCAACTCATTGGACAAGCAAAATGTGAATTTTGCTGCAACAGAAATGCAGAATTCACATTAGGTTTACTGAGTAGAAAAGAATCACTCACATCTCTTACTTTCTATTATTGATCATATGCAGTCTCAAATAGATAAAGTTCAACTGTTTGCTCCAGGCTACCCAACATATTTATTTAATCCCCAGGGCTATTCATGGGTTTTACTGCTAAGAAACAATATTTTTTCAAATTTTATTTTTCTTCATTTTTTTCAGGCCAGTGTGCTCTGGGTGATAATGGAAAAATAGATTTAGGAGTATGTAGTGAAACCACCTGATTAACTGCTTTTACCACATGCTTCACAGGAAGTTTATTTTTGCATTTGAATATTCAAAAACAATTGCAGTGTACATTATGAACATAAAAGAAGTGTCATAGTATAAATTTAATGGGTTATTCCTTGACTGAATGTGACACTATGTTCAGTCCACAGTAAGGCGCTGGGTTTTCCTATCACTGCTTACAAAGAGTGGAGAGATGTGTGTGTAGACAGCTGCTCATCTTTCTTTCCTCTGCCCGCTTTCCCAATGGCGATTGGACCTTTCCTTAGGAGGTCCTTGCAGCTCCTTCTCCACAAATGTATGGCTCTGCCACCTGTCCAAACCCTTTTTTGGATTCTTGCCCCATATTTACGCAACCTGGGGATCAGCTGGGCACACCTGCCTCTTTTCCCCAGCCCCCATCAGCACATCATGAAGCAGACTGAAGGACCCCACACCATGCCTCAAATACTGGTGTCCTGCCTTCAGGCTTATCTTAGAGAGGTTTCATGGTTTCATGCCTTTCCTCTTCATATGTAGTTAAAAGTTCTGTTAATGAATCACAACTCCCATGCAAAAATCCTTTGTCCTTGGTGTACTCTGTCTGTTATGAGCAGGCCCGATGTCCTGTAGATCAACAGTGACCAAAGCTTAAAAAATTTTGCTGGTGACACAAGTCAGAGAGACAGATATTGATTTGCTGTGTCCTTTAGAATCTTCCATTATCACTCCCTGCAACTCAAAGTATACAGGAGAACACTAATTATGTTCCTGGTCTTTTAGTAAATCTTTGTCACTGAAAACAATTTTTTATCATTTTGGTGTCTAATTAATAATTTCACTTAATTTTCACTTAATAATTTCACATAATATCTGATTTTATTTACTTAACTGAATGTCTATGTTAAATTAAGCATAAGTACGTCAATGGGTTTTGATTAACAAAGTTAAGAATTTAAAGGGAATGCATCTTCTTTTTGTAGGTAGTTTCCCACTGGGATTACATGGTGTTGTGAATGACAGTTTCTCCTCTCTCTCCTTATCTCTGGATAACAATGTTTATCAAGACTGCCTGGGATGTTAAGGAAGACTTGCCAAAATATATTTTTGTTTAAACATATATTTAAAATCTTCTCCAGGGGAGGCATCTATGTGGAAATAATAAAACTACTAAAATCTGACAACACACTGAAAATGCCTGTGTACTTGTAGTAGATTAAAAAGCAGTGTTGGCAAAGCATATCAATAGCATTTCAGAAAATAAGAGTCAGCTAAAAAGGCAAAGCATAGTAAAATTGGGGACAATCACAATGGTTATTAATGATTAATTAAATACTGTAAATATATAGTGAGAAAAATGTTTTTGACCAAAGTGAAATATATATACTATATGAATAGAGTGCCAGCTCCCTTCTCCAACTCCTCAAGGTCCCTATGCCTGGCAGCAGCACAATCCTCCCATCCACGAACCTCCCGCACCGGTTGTGTGCCCTCTGTCCCGTGTCTGAGGGGACACTCAGTCCATCCCCTGCATCACCCAAGAGCAGCAGCACACACAAATCACAGGGCAGGCAGGCATGTGCCTTGCTACCAGGCAACACGTCCCCAAGGCCTCCTCAGTTCGTGGGAAAGCCACAGCACTTTTGGCCATGATCCGTACAGTGCTGCTCCTTTGCATACCCCTAAGTCTGAGTCAAGGCTGTCCAAAGGGTCCCAGTATGCATTAGGATGTCCCATCTCCTCAGAGTGCTGATAGGGTGTGTCCATCAGATGGAGCTATATTGTGGCCTTGGTCGCTGGAGGCTCCCTAGCCAACATCCTTAGGCAGCACACTGTCCACATTCCTGTTTCTCACACAGGTGGTGGGAGGTTGCCTCCAGCTCTGGAGGCCAAGGTTAAAATTCAGGGGTGGCTCTTGATGGGCAGGTGGTTTGCCCACACTCAATCCCAAAAAGCAGGACACAAGATAAGCCTAGAAGCATGGACAGCTTTGGGTTGGGCTGTCCTGAAACAAGGGAGATGCCCTCTTGGACTGGGGCTTTCTTTCCTCTGCCCGCTTTCCCAATGGCGATTGGACCTTTCCTTAGGAGGTCCTTGCAGCTCCTTCTCCACAAATGTATGGCTCTGCCACCTGTCCATACCCTTTTTTGGATTCTTGCCCTGTATTTACGCAACCTGGGGATCGGCTGGGCACACCTGCCTCTTTTCCCCAGCCCCCATCAGCACTCCTTGCCAAAACCCTTCTGGATCCTAAGGTGGGCATCTGCTAATTGCTCCCAATGACACCAACCAAAACACGTTTCAGTTCCAAAGGTTCACTGATTGCACATTGCTCCAGCGGCTCTGCCCAGAGTGAAGTGCACCAAAGGAAGCTTGAGTTGAAAAACGAAATGTATTACAGCTTGTTTGTGGTTCTCTCTCTCTCTCTCTCTCTCTCTCTCTCAGAGGTCTGGCTTTGTTTTTGCCTCGGCTAGACTGAGAGACAAACCACAGTTGGAAGGATTTTTCCTCAGGGCCCCAAAGATCCCAGAGCGGCTGTAAACCTTTTCCTTTAGAGAGAACAGGCACCCGCCGATGGCAAAGGAAACAGTCTGCACTTGATCTGGGGGAAATAAGGGCTTTATTCAGTCTTTCTCCCGTGGTCCTGCTCCCACCTGGGTCAGGATCCCAGTCCCTGTCCCCAAGCCAAGACGGTGATCCATGTGCTTTTCCGGGCTTTTATTCAGGGGGAAGGGGCTAGAGGCAGGGACAAGCCACTACCCAATGAGGGATAAGGTGGGAGTGGAACAGAGTTGGATTACATTCCAGTGTGGAAGAATGGGTGGGGAAAAGGAGCAGGGACAAACTTTGGGATGATACATTTTCCAGGGGAACTGGGGAGTACAGAAGAAACCATTACAAAACCCAATATAAAAATGAAATACAATATAAACCCAAAGAATACGCAACTCTTATTGTTCCTGTGCTTCTTACATTGCATTAACAAGTTTTGTTACAAGCTTACTACATATTTTTACACCTCTGCTGACTATTTGGAAAGATAGAATTTGCAGTTCATGTTGTAGTGCATTAATTTGGTTTATACTGTATTTCATTTTTATATTGGGTTTTGTAATGGTTTCTTCTGTACCACCCCGTTCCTTTGGAAAATGTGTCACATGGTTTGTCCCTGCTCCTCCGCCCCACCCATCCTCCCACATTGGAATGTAGCCCAACTCTGTTCCACTCCCACCTTATCCCTCATTGGGTAGTGGCTTGTCACTGCCTCTAGCCCCTTCCCCCTGGATAAAAGCCCTGGGATGAGGTGGGGATCCCTCTTGCTCCAGGGACCGGGACAGGGACAGAGACCAGACTGAGCTCTGGACTCTGTGGGGGCAGGGCCCCACAATAAAGCTGTGATTCCCCCCGGACTGAAAGCAGACTCTTTCCTTTTGCCATCGACAGACGCTTGCTCTCTCTAAAGAAAAAGGTTTGCAGCCTCCCTAGGATCTTTGGGACCCTGAAGGAAAATACCTTCTGGCATGGTTTCTCTCTCAAGCTAGCCAAGGCTAAAACGGGGCATGGGCTCAGAGGGAGCGAGAGGGCTGCTTCAAGTTCACACCATCTAAAGTCTGACAACTTAAAAAGCAATGCTTATACAGATACATGTTTGGGTAGACAGAGACAAACATCAGTCACACTAAATACCCAGAAAGCTTGAACAAAACTGTACAATGCGATGCATGCTTACATAGAAATTCATACTGAGATGAAAATAACAATCTGTGGTATGTAGATATATTGGCACCTGTATAAAAATGGCTAAATACAACACAAACTGATAAAGAACTACACAAATACCAAAGTACCCACTGACACTTCTGTACCCCCGTAACAAAAGACATAGAACTGTACAGTTATGCAACTTGATATCTACTGAAATAGAACTGGAGACAAAGGCATAACTACACACAGGCACAATGGTAACCCAGTACATAATAGGGGTAAGACAAGATAGAGAGGGAACGTGTCTGATCCACCTCCCCCTGCTCCCCTTTGGTCACTTGGTCCCGTGCAGAACAGCCCTTTTGGAAATGTTGAGCAGACAGAGATCTATAGGAAGCAAAGGGAGTGCTGAGTTGCTTGCGGCTGCCTGGGGTGCCACCTGGCTCCACACGGCTCCTAAGGCAGTCAGAGCAGACTGCAAAAGCACTGGCCTGGCAGTCTCCAGTGACAGACTTTTGTTCTCTTTTCCTTTGCAGCGGGAGGGACCAGTGGCAGTGGCAGCCACGGCAGGATG